>JANHFX010023786.1:0-11002 GCA_027560015.1 Chloroceryle amazona
GTGGTTGAGTCACCATCCCTGGAGGTATTTAAGAAACAGGTAGACCTGGTGCTTCAGGACATGCTCTAGTGGCAGGATTATAGGGGGTTATTTTGTGGTCTTGAAGTTGTGTTTGATCGGGGTATTTAGGTGCTTTTTTTATTAGGTGTTTTTTTGTTATGGGTACGGTTGGATTTGGTGATCTAGGAGGTCCTTTCCAACCATGAAGATTCTGTGATTCTGTGACACTTCCTGAGTTAATTTTCTGGATGGCTCTGTGGGTTCTGGGTTTAGAATCCTAAAAATTTTAATGCAGGCTGACAAAGAATTATTTTATTTACAAAAGGCATAACAAAGAATTAAGCTTTTCCCTCCAAAAATCTTAAAGGATTTTTCCTAAAAATGTTGGCCAAAGAAAACTACCTTTAAATTGCACAAATTATTAATAATTATGAGACAGAAATTGACACTGAAGCAGTTACCGTGATCACATCCACCAAAAAAGAAAGGACAAAATATCTGCCTTGGGACAATAATTTTTGTGATTATTAAACCAAGCTGCTTGGAAACTGTTTGGAGTTTCTTATCATTTAACTGCATAATTTTACTATAATTACAGGATGATTGATTTAAGGTGAGTTTAAGTTTAATAAATTATTAATGATAATGTTCTCCTTTGATACCTCTGTACCACTAACCTATACAAGGACTGAAGTGATGTATTTAATTTACTTTAACCTCCTTACTTATTAATTTATATGCTCTCAAATTTAAAATTTTCTCTAACACAAACTCTATTTTGTTCACGTTAGAAGAATTTCCTGAGTTCAGATGCTTTCAGAAGCTTTATAACATTGCTGATATGGACCTAAATAATTAACTCTCCCATAAGCAAACACAACACTTAAAAAGTTACTTTCATGCAATTTTCTTTTGTTATAACTTTTTAAGAAAGAGGCATTTGAGTATAATATTTTCAAGTTTAAATTCAATCCTACTGAAATTTGGAGAAGCAGTTAATGAGGCATCAACAGATCTTTGAGATAAATCTGTAAAATTATTTTGGAAGTGGTTTTGCTTTGTAAAAAATGCTAGTACCAAGAAATAGCTAAGTAAGCAATTAACAAATTAATCATAACTATATGGCTTCCTTAAGGAGCATAAAAATAATCATAGTCCATAAGTTATTAGCAAAGAATTTAAAATACTACCCACTAAATACATTACAGTCTTATCAGAAAAACAAACCAAACAAAAAATGAAAACAAACAAACAAACAAACAAAAAACTAAAACCACCAAGGAAATGATCCATTACTTTTTATGTGATTCCATATTTAAAAAATTGAATCCTAATGCATCCACACAGGAGGGTGAAAGTAAGGTTGCAGAGGCATTAGGCCTGTCCTTTCCAAGCACTAATTAAAGCTTACTAGCTAGAATGCTGAGCTATATTGCTTTGATAGTCTCAAAATTCAGTGTATATTTACTTTAATTTCATAATGTTCACCAACTGATTGGCTATTCCTGTAGCTGTTTCTTTCCCTAAAATTACACAATTATTTAAGGGCTAGTAAAATTGTGACTGTAATATTTCATGGTGGCTTTATTTAGTGTCAATGGTGTTTATAAATGCATAATGATGTATAACCAAAAATCTTTATGTAATACAGTGATAAATACTTTCATACAATAATCTTGTTTTATGTAAAGGTTGCTGTTAGAGAAAAATGTATACCTTTCAATTGTTACAATCAACTTCTAACACATTACAATAGCATAAATTATAAATAAAATTGGAGTAAAGGATGATTCATAATACCATATCCACTCAGATATAATTAAGATGTGGTTTAAACCTATGGTAAAATAAGGTTTCTTTGTCAGGAATGTAAATTTTGAACAGATAAAGCAAAATAAACACACAAAACCAATTTCAAAAATATATAGTTTATTTATTTTCATATTCTCTTAACATTCTGAAAATCTTCATTATATTGAAAAAATAATCTACTACTGTTTTATCAATAGCAAGCATTTACAGCAGCATTATGGATGATGCACAGAAAATTGTATCTAATTGTTGTAAAATTGTATCACAGAATCACAGAATCTTCATGGTTGGAAAGGACCTCCTAGATCACCGAGTCCAACCATGCCCATAACAAAAAAAAAACACGTACAAAAAAGCACCTAAATACATGGCTGAATGCCCTGGGAGCAGTTGGTCCGTGCATTAAAGACAGAAGCAAAGACATTAAGTATCTCAGCCTTTTCCTCATCCTTGGTTGCAAAGTTCCCCCTCACATCCAGTAAGGGATGGAGATTCTTCCTGGTTCTCCTTTTATTGTTGATGTAGAAACTTTTTCATTGTCCTTTATGTCAGTGGCCAAGTTGAGTTCCAGGTGGGCTTTTGCCTTCCTAATTTTCTCTCTATATACAAGATCTCTGTACTCCTCCCAAGTTGCCTGGCCCTTCTTCCAAAGGTGGTAACCCCTCCTTTTCTTTCTAAATCACATCAGAAGCTGCCTATTCAACCAGGCTGGCCATTTTCCCCACCCTTTAATCTTACAGCACATGGGGATAGCCTTCTCCTGAGCCTTTAAGATTTCCTTCTTGAAGAGCATCCAGCCTCCCTGGACCCATTTGCCCTTCAGGACTGTCTCCCACTGGACTCTCTCAACTAGTGTTCTGAAGAGTCCAAGGTCTGTGTATTAACAAAGCCTGTGTATTAACAAAGCCAGTGATTAACTTCAGGACCTTAAAAGAACAATATTTTTGAAGCTGCTCAGGTCTGGTAAGTTGTTCCTAGCTTCTGACAGATTAAAGCAACAATTGATACTCAGAAATTTTGGCAAAATCCCAATATGTTTACTGATTGTAGGTATCTAGGTATGATTTTTGCAATGTTTCTTGAAATAGAGATCAATGTTTATTTTATTTTCTACTTTTGCTAAATACACAAACGTTCCAAGTCCATAACAATCTCTAGTGATTTCACTTTTCAAATACGTAGTATAAGTGAAGAAGACATTTTCTGCCATTGGCTTTTCAGTCAGGAAAAAGGCTCAACTGTTTAAAAAAAAAGGGGGGACAGGGAGAAAAAGCATTTTAGCTACTGCTGTTTTTCAGTGTGTATGGTTTGTTTCTGCTATAGGATAGAGTTTTAAGGAAAAAGAAGAAAAGATTGCTACACAACACAGCAATTAGTGGTCAAAGAGTATGCAGGCAGGTAAGAAGCCCAACTTTAAGTCTCCTTATTTAGAAAGCTGATGGCTTAAATGGTCTTGGGAACATAGGAATACTTTAGTCATTGGACTTACGAAGTCTTTCACAAAAGGTGTTTCCCAAGCTCTCTTTTTGGCAAAATATTCTCCTTTTGTAAAATTTAGTAGTAATTGTGCCCAAAAGAAGAAAAAACAAAACACCACAAACTCTGTATTTTAGCAGTTAAAGTATTATGATACATTATTGTTGATTTCACTTTTAAGTCTTAAGTCACTAAATAGTGTTCAATTATACATATAAAATTACATCTGCACTAGGAAAATGAGAATACAAACTGAGAATAACCAGTAGTTGTTGGACAAACCATAAGAGAAGTGGTAACAACAGGCATCCAGTTTGAAAGCCCTCACAAACAAAGATTTTATATTATCTGATGAATCTTGAATTGTTGGGGTTTTTTTTGTAAAATGGAACAACTCCACTAGGACAAGCAAGGAATACTACAAGACTTACTTTTTAGGCAAAGGTGAGGTTGACCAGTTTTCTACACTTCAAGATTTTTGTATTCTCTGGTTTGACACTTTTTTTTCTTACTGTTAGCATCTCCCTTCCTCCCAGTTTATGATCATCATCACATTGTATCAGTCTAGGGGAGCACAAAGAGCAAGATCACTCCACAAGGAAGAGCAACCAAGAGTGTCCGCAGCACTGGCAGGGCAGAGCCCTTGTCAACTGAGGTGGACTGGTCAGTGTGCTGATAATGGAGTCTAGCAACAGGTCCAGACAAGGCAAGAAGATGAAACAGGCAAAGGGTCTACCCAGGGAATCCAGTTAGGAGCAGCAGAAGACAGGACCAAAGACAGGACTGGAGACAAGGAATAACATACATAGAAGTGGTCCGTTCAGGAGACAAGCTACAGTGTAAATCCAAGGTCCATTCAGGAGACAGGACTAAAAACTGTACAAGTACACATAAGTCATAGCTCAGAGAAGGGGGCTGGATTATCAAGGCTCGGTTTAATTGAGGACCCTGGGACTCATAGCAGATGGGTGGGTGGAAGCCCCAGGTGATGCTAGTGAGGGTCATTAAGACCTATGGGTATCTTGAGGGCTCTGACAGTCAGTTCTGACATTTAAGCTTCTTCATGCTACCACCATTTAGGAATTCAGGCAAACAGGTTTCTAGTCAAGCTAGACTCAGAAACAAAATTAGCCTAATTGTACTATCATTTTTTTTTTAGCTTAGTCATTAACAGAGCATTGTGTAGATGCAGACTTGACTTTTATCAGACCAGTTGTTAAGCTCCAAATAGTTTGTTTACTAGACAAATTTAGGCTTTTTTTTTTTTTTTTTTTTATACTGAGAACACTTCAAAGTCCTAAGAATACTAAGCTTAGGCCGAAGGTTTGTCAGTGTCCACAAAGCAGTTTGTGTCTCACTTCTACTTTGATTCTCACAGGTAAAATTACCAGATTGGCTTCTATTCAAACCATAACAAAAGATCTGGAAGAGGAATTACTAGTAATGTACATTTATGTGCTAAAAAAATAAAAAAAAATGTTGCAGCTATCTACTTGGACAGTAGATGAAAAGTAAGTCTATGAGGAAAGTAGCAGTAATTTTCAGTCTTTGCTTAAACAGCAAACTGCTGAATGGACATAATGTGAATTTACCTCTTGTGAAAAAATGTACCCAATGCAATGCTACTTAGAAATACCATGCAAATGCTCTTTTAAAAAAGAGGTAGTCTTATTTTTATGCTCAGCTGTCTGATAGATTTTTGTTTATACACAACCAAGAGTTCATTCTGTTTTGAATTATTTGTTATTTTTATCCATCATGGATAAAAAAAAAAGAGTCATAATGAAAAAATATTGCATGCTGAAAAAAAAAAAAACAGAAAAAAAAGAATAAAAATCTGTCCTCAGTTTTCCAACACATGGCCTGGCCATGTTTCTGTCACATACTTACAAATCTAATTATCACCTTTACCATTAAGTATTTAGGACACTGGACTAAAAACTAGTTTCAGAAATATGTCAAGGCACCACATATAATAACTTTGTACCTAAGACAGAAAGAATTCATACACAGAAAAGACAGAGAGGGGCAATTTTTAATTTTTTTTTTTTAAATAGACCACTCTATCTCTTATGATACAGACTCAAAAGCAATATCTAAAAGACAGAGGCTTAGTTTATGAGAAATCGAGGGAAAGAGTATAATTTGTTAGGAAAATAAAAATTCTTTAAAACACAACATTTTCCTATGAAGTTTGTCTTCCTTTTATACTAGAGCATACTATATTCTGCTCTGACAAAACAAAATGATTGCCAGCTAAAAAAGTTTGGTGTTTTTGGGGGACAAATTATAACTTTAATTTATTACTATATGAATATTTTTACTATACATTTCATCAGTCCCATTATATTAGCTATATGTCCCTTTCTATTTCCACCAGTTCTAAAACTGTGAGATTATAACAAAATAATCTTATAAATATTTTATCAAATTCTCTTACCATTACAGTAATTTATAACTGTAAAAATATATAAATCTCACAAATACCTTCTCAGAAGTTACCAAAATTAACAAATTACTAATCTTTAATGTTTTCTATTTCATTAATGGAAATTAAATTTCTAAATTTCATCTAATTAATAAAAATGGTGTTTTCTTAGTGCTAAAGGCAACTTTTCTTTTTTTTATTATGCCTATATACAAAATTTTCAACAAGGTAACTTTCTCCTGATCTCAGGAAAGAACCTCTCTTAAATCACAGAAATTACCCAAAACTTTCACATGGTCAGAAATTGTCCCTTATACTTCATAAGCCACAAACTGAAATTAATTTTAAATATGTATAATTATCTCTGCATCCTCAACTTCCCAGAAAGATCTCAGCCATGCCATTTTGAGCAAGACCAGATACAAATCGCTTCAGCATTTTGCACTAGTGAGGGGAACAAGCATCTGAAGTGGGACCAAGAATTTTCAATAGTGGATCATTCACAAAAATAGTAAGTTTCAATGTCACTAGATACAAAACCACTCTACAGTTTTGCTGTTGACACTGCTTCTTCACCTACAAGTTGAGCTGAACCATTTATTAATTGTGCATGGGTCCATACTGTGCAGGGATAAAATTTTTTCCCTTGAGCTATCAAAATAAGTGTTCAGGAATAAGAGATAATGGGTTAAAAACAATTGAAAAAGGAAAAGCTGTGATTCCTTTATGGTCATTGGGAAAATGATCATCACTTAAAAGGCCAAGCTTTGACTTTTTTGGTGAAAACCAGAACAAAAAGGTAATTTCAAAAGAGCAGTGAGGTATGAATCAAAAGGGTAAATTCTCTGACAGTAACTCAAAAGCAGCAGTGTCCTTTTCAAAAAATAAAGGTAAGGAAATGCGATTATTTTAGCAATGTATTTAGAAGATCAAAGGGCTCATTTCTATTTAATTTGATTTTTATTTGTCTTGAATTATATACATCAAAAGTACATATCTCAGGCTTAAGAGAAAAAAAGAATAAGAAAGCCAAAGCACTGAAATTAACATCAGGGGAGCAGAACGGGAAACAACTTCAAGACCAATAAGTAGCTATGACTTTTTCTGTTATAAAGATAAACATTTTGACCTTTTTAAAATATGACTTCTGGAATTGCAAGGGCAACATAATCAGGGCACTTTCAAAGGACACTGATTCAAAGCAATAAATTGAAGAGTTCTCAAAGACCTGGAAAAAAGTGGAACTAATAAAATGTTAAACCACAATTTACTTGCTTTTTAATATTCTTGGCCATTTTAAATTGATGCATTAGAACACTGATAGGCTTCTGCTTCAAAAGTTATGTGAATTATCAATACAATGGGAACTGCTTTTCAAGGGCTGTCTGTACAGTGGCATTGCAACCGTAGATGCAATGCTAACATATTCTTTTATGTGTATGTAGCTAATATATATGATTGAAAACATCATTATTTTTAAGTTATGCTATTCCAAGAAATCCTTACAAAATTACGGAAACCATGTTAACCAAAAATACCATGCTGCTCTGAAAAAAGAACACAGAAAACTAAACTTTTGTGAGAAAAATAGCATGCAGTGTGTAACCTATCTAAAAAAAAAACAAAAAACAGAGAGCTGTCTGTGGGGCTGAGTTGAATAACAGCTAAGAGTATTTTCCTTTTCCCTGAGGCAAAGGACTTGATGATTTAGAAGAATCCTTTCCCACACACTTTTCTCTGAATATATTTTTTATTATGGAGAAGTGAGAGCCAGTTGTGGGGTGACTGGGTCAGGATTGAAGGCCCTAGGGGGCTGAAGTGGGGTCCCGGGCCCTGGGCAGGTCTGCAGAGAGGTCCCAGATGAGGCTGGGCAAGGCCAGTAAGGCCTGATAGTGTCCTCAGGGCCCTGACTTTATTAACTTGTAATTTCACATCCAAAAAAATCTATTCACCTATCTTCTATTCTCTCCTTTCATATTTTAAAACTCTTCTTATTACCCATTATGATTGTCTTCTGTGTGCTTCTTCATGACACCTTAGAGCATATAGGTCCATTTAGGACATTTTTTACATAGTGAAATTAGGCATAAAAGTAGTTCTTAATTTTGCAGTTGGAAGGAAACACTGATGTCAGAGCAAGTACAAGCTCTGAGGTCATTATTAAATGTTTTGTAAGTAAGGTGAATGCTTATGGGATAATGTCATATAAAGATTCAGCTATTACTATATGTGTGAAATCTAACTTTTAATGTCTCTATCATAAAATAGAAATTGATGCTTTGACTTAAGTAAGTAATGTCATTATATGGGAGAAGCTAAATGTCTGAGAATGAAACCCACAAAAATCAGAATATCAAGTAAGCACGTACCTCTATTATGCTGTAGAAAATACTTGAGACTCAGACATGACCATTCTCCTAATTAAAAGACTAGAAGAAAAGATGCCAGCTAGTGAGGTCCTCTTATCTTTCCCTATCTCTTTCATTCTCCTGGCCCTATTTTCCACATCTCTTATTCTGCAGTAGAAAGTCTAGTGCATCTCACCTGCTGTGATGGTTTAGGGTCAGGGCGGCCCCTTAGACCTATAACAGATGCTTTCTGTTAACCCCCCCTCCCTCCTCATAGGGGAAGAGAAAGGGAATAAGGAAGAGAGACTTAGAGGTTAGAAAAGGAAACTAGAACAGCTTTAATGAGAATAATAATAATAATAATAGTAGAATATATGCAAATATATAAAAAACCAGTATCGAACCCAACCCCCCTGATGGTAATTACATCACCATCACCACTGATGCTGTGGAGCAGGCACCAGGGTAGGCCCAGACTGGGCCCAGCAGCAGACGTGAGCTGTGTTCAGGAGCTGGATTCTGGTACCAGATGCAGGAACACACTGATTGGTATCAAAGGTAAAACAGAGTCCTCCTTGAAGGCTCCAAGGAAGGAACAAAAGAGGACCTGAGCCAAGCTGAGCAAAGCTGGCAAAGTGTTCCAAGAGGGGAGAAGAGCCCAGGAACCCCCCAGAGAGTGAGCGAGTGAGCAAGTAAGCAAGCAAGCTAACAAGCTAGCAAACTATAGACCCTCCAGATCCTTCTGCTTTATACCAAATATGACATACATGGGATGGAATACCTCGTTGGTCAGTTTGGAGTCACCTGCCCTATCCAGTCCTCCCTGCAGGTGTGGCCTTTCACTTTCCTGCACCCCCAATGTGGTACACAAGATCCATCAGTGGCCTTGGTCTGCACACCAATCCTTGGTAGTAACTCTAAACATGGGGTGTTACCACCGCTAGCAGCAGACACTGAAAATGGGCTGCTAACTTCAGAAAGTGCAGTTAGTTAGAAGAACTGAACTGAAAAGTAAAATCACTGATCAGAATTAGTCCTATTCTCACTCAAACCAGGACAGATTTCTAGCAGTTTAGTTTTCACTCCTGCCTAGGAAGATCAGTAACAACTCGAAAAAAAGGCATAATTTTGCAGTAAGAAGTGAAGAATTGAGGGTACCACCAGGAAAGACAAAGTTCAAAATCACCTATTTGCAGTGTTTTGTGGTAAAAGTACAGATTTCTTATTATAGAAAAGAAAATGATGCAAGTACAATTCTTCAGCCTAGTTACTGAGCCCTCACTGACACAAGGATAACTCTGGATTCTAATTCATGCTCCAGTTATTTTAATGGCTTGGAAAAAAAAACAGCTTTCAATTGCAAATTTGCTAATTCTGTAGTTTATGTCCTCTTGAGGGACAGCTTTATTCATCCCTGCTTACCCTAACTTTTTCTCTAGCTTCCAAAAACATTAACAAGTACTTAGATACTCATCAACCTATACAGTCCAGAACAAATCAACAATTCACACATTCCTCTGAGAGGTCCTTATTTCAAGCAGAAATCCAATAAAATGCTAAGTCTTTTACATTCTTGATAATGCTATAACTGCTAAGATAGTGCACAAAAGAACTGTCCATTCTGATGACTCTTTCTGGGACAAGAATGTTGACACAACTATATTGGTTTTGTCTAGGTAAAATTAATTCTCTTTTTACTAGTTTGTATGGTGCTCTGTTTTGGAGATGTGATCAAAATGGTGTTGATAACACATCAGTGTTTTAGTTATTGCTGAACTGTGCTTACACACCATCAGGGCCTTTTATGTTTCTCACACAGTTTCTCCACCAGTGAGTTGGCTGGGGATGCACAAGAATCTGGGACAGGACATAGCCAGGACAGCTAAACCAAACTGACCAAAGGGATATTCCATACCACTTGGCATCATGATCAGTAATAAAAGAGGACATTTAGAGTTAGTGTTTGTATTCCCAAATACAGATTACCTGGGATGAAGCCTTGCTTTCATGGAAATGTCCAAACATCTGTCTGTCTACGGGAAGCATTGAATGAATTCATCATTTTTCTTTACTTGTGTGCACAGCTTTTGCCTTACTTATTAATCTGTCTTTATGCCAACCCATGAGTTTTCACCTTCACAGTTCTCTCCCCACATTCTACAGTGGGGCACTAAGCAAGCAGTTGTGTGAAGCTGAGCTGCAGTATCACAATAACCCACAATTTATTTAATATTGTCCAAGTAATACCATAAAAGATTGTGTAAGATTTATAAATATGAAAATCTTTTCACTATCTAGTAAATTTTCCAATTTATCAATAAAAATCAGCAATAACTTAGGAAATTAATAGAAAATACTATTTAAAGTAAGTAAAATAAATAATTTCATAGGGAAAACATTATGCAGAGGTTTTCTTTTTACTAAGGACAACAAAGGAACTAACAAAAAAGCATAGAGGGGAAGGATAACTTCCCTTGACTTCCTGGCAATGCTCCTCCTAACTCAGTCCAGGACAATTTGTTTGATTATAAAATAAAAGAATGTTAGTTTCTGATTTGGTGTTGTCCTGTATCATTTAGTATGACTAGTCAAGTATTGACCGAATTTGTGTTACAACTGTTACTGCCTTATAATTTCTGTCTGAAAGTAAACAGATATATTCTGTAATGATTGCTTTGGCATTCAGTTTAACAATTATTTTCCTTAATTTCATGCCAGCATTCTAGGTACATCAACTTGTCCTGTACTAAATTATTTCCCTCTGATTTAATATTTAAATACATCAGGTATTTGTAGCCTGTTAAACCTCCCTGCCCTTGATCATTGCTGAATCAAGTTATACACGCTTTCTTCTTTTTCTTCTTTTTACCTTTCCTCGGAAATCAATCCCTCCATCTGCTGCCCCCCTTCCCCCCTCCCCGTGCGCTCGCGCGTCTGC
>JANHFX010023786.1:11102-22522 GCA_027560015.1 Chloroceryle amazona
TCTCTCTTTTTCTTTTTTTTCTCTCCCCCGCAAACACACCCCCTCTCTTCCCCCCCCCCCCCCCCCCCCCCCGCCCCTGTATCTGAACTCTGTTCCTCCATTCAGTTTGTCAATATCTTTTTCTGGAATGTAGTGTCTAAGATGAAGTGCAGTATTCCAAATATATTCCCTCCAGAACACCACAAAAAAAAGAGTTGTTACCTTGTTGAAATGGTGACACTCTTTGCTACCTCCAGACTACTTTGTGTTCATTATGCCACCTGCAAAACCACAATAAACTAATGTCCTTCATAACAGATACGTATCTCTATCCTTTACCCCTGTCTGATCAGGGTCATACAATGACAAACTTACTTGGTATGCCAGTGAAGGAATTTCTCAGAACTGAACTTCAGTAATCAAGGCAAAGCACAACAGAAACAGCTTTTGTAAACATATTGCCTTTCTTACGTTATCTTTAAATTCAAAGTTTATATTGGACTTTGTAGGTTTTGTAGTTTTCATCAAAACTACACAAGTTTCTTGAAGTTGTAACATAACCATAACCCCTGTAATACCTCTAAGGTTGCGATTGCTTTCTGTTTGATTTCCTTTACTTATCTTGCATGTGTAGGGTATTTTCAATTCTTGCACAGCCCGTGACATGGTAAGGTCACTCTAGTTCATACAGTCACTGAGATAATTTTGTCGTCATTTTTATACCCCTTCCTCATCTTTTCCCTGCATTTTCTCAAACACATTCAACTGCGTTAAGCTGGGTTTCTTAGAACACACCTTTCTTTTCTCAGACAATTCCACTCCTTTTTACTTATGCTTTCTATGTTGTATCATATAATTCTCTTCTACTATTTTGTTCTACAGGTGCTACAAACATTTTGGTTCTTTTAGTTCCTGTACATTTCTTTCAGAAACTTGATTTCTGAACTACAAAGCTCTTCCAAGAAAGAAGATTCAACAAGCTTTTTGGGTTACCTGTTATATTGTCATACTACCTTTGTAATGAAAACATTTTTTCTAATGTCCAGTCTGAACTCCATGGAACAATTTCAAGCTGCTGCCTTTTATTTCACCATCTTCCCTTTACCTCCATCATATTTTTAACTATCAAGAAGTCACGGGCTATGACTTAGACTGAACCTCAGTCTTCCCTTCAATGTACTAAACAAGCCCAGCTCTCTCAGTTTCTCCCTGCAGAATTCTGTAGATCTGCCTTAAGGTTTGACAGAATACATTTGGATTGAAGCTCTAGGATTTGGTATGTTTGCTGTTCCCATTTTAGTACCACCCACAACTTGCTGACGATGTATTTTGACCTACCATTAAGGTTGTTGGTAAAGATATAGAGTCATATTAACACAGTATCAATACAGAGATACTGTAATTATTACCAGCAACCAAATGGATATCAAGCCATTGCTTATTATCCTTAGACCTCTGTGATCCATCCAAATCTCTACTCATCCAGTTGTTCAGCCTATAATTCCTCTATTTTCAAATAACCATGCTGCAAAAGAAAATATCAAAAATCCTGCTGCAAGGTTTGTTTTATTCATTTCTCATCCATTCTACCCATTGCTGTTCAATGTGCAATCAGGTTAGTTACCATGCTTTGCCTTATTAAAACTGTTTTGACTCTTCCTGATTACCTTGTTTTATTTTACATGCTTGGAAGTGTTTTTCAAGAGGAAATTCTCCATGAACTTTCCAGGGACTAAGATTATACAGACCTGTTTACAGTTTCCAGATCTTTGTTGTTTTCTTAAAGACATTCATAAAACTTTATCCAGCTGCCAGGAACACTCTCTTCCCCCATCACCATGATTTTTCGTATAGACAGCAGCCTCACTGTTAACCTCAGCCAAGTCATTTCAAAGAGTCTCTAATTCATTTTTTCCCACTGTTAGTTGTACTTTTCCTGCCGTTTATATCATTATTGTTAATCTAAAACCAGTAAAATGACACTAATTGAAGTATACAAGAGAAAAGAAGAGTAAAAGAGACCTTTTCCTGTAAAATCATGTATTTTATTTAAGAGCAGTAATAGATCTATTTTATGTGAACATTTGGCTTATTATTATGTGACAGGAATTTAATTTATCAAAGACTTTCTGAAAAATTGAATTCTAATACATATGTGCTGCTTGAACTTCCTCTGGAGAAGGTCCTAGTGCTTTATCCCAGTACTACACATTCTGCTGGGTCTAAAGGGAATTTCACAATTTTAGATTTCAGAATTCTAGATGTCACACATTTCACAGCAGTTCATAAAAAGAATGGCACCTTTCATAAGACTGATGCTATTCAAAAATTAATTCCTGAAGCACTGAAGTAGTCCAAGTCACTGCAAATGACTCACCATAACTGATTGTAACCAACAGAAAACAGTGAAAAGGTAGATAGGATTAAACGCTTTGTATATTCTATTGTATGTTCAATTTTACAAATCTAAACAATGGGCTAGAGAAACTTGTAAAGAACTTCTTAATGTATGATTTTCTAATTTTCCCTGATGATAATTTTTGGCATTTCTAAGGGGAATGGAAAAAGAAAGTGTGCTAAACCGTGATGAAATACAAAATAGCCTGTTTGTAGCATCAGTTCTGTTGTAGCCTTTCAGTATTAAATTTATTTCATTACTTGATAAGTAAGTAACTCACCTTTTAGGACCACAGAACTTAATTCCAAACTTATTTCCAACTTAAAGCCAAATAAGCAAAATACGAAGGGAAATTTCCAAGACAAGGAAAATGCTGCTGACTTACACTTTATACATTCATTGAATTTTCTCCTTCTCAATAAATACTGATACTTAAAATACTTTTAAGAAACTTCACAGTTTATATCCTTGGAAACATGGAATTTTCATACTTATTAGAACAGATATGTAAAGATAAAGCTTCCAAGTCGTGATTCTTTTGAATAAGTTATTTTTCACCATGATAGAAGGTTATAAACTTTTCAATATTATAGAATTTGGATGCTGAATCTAATACAATACAGAAGCAAAACTGCTACAGTTCAATAATTCTACCTCGTTTGAAAAAAACAAAGAAAAACAAAACAAAAGATAAAAGACAAGCTTTAAAAACTGGTTTTTTTTTTATGAGGGTGTTAAATGATAAAGAATTACTGGTAGTACTGCTGTGGCCAAACCCTTGCAGATGTTTATCACCAAGTGAAAGAGGGAAGGATATGCTTTGCCAGGATGAGTAGGATCCAACCTTTCTGTAAGTAAGGATTTATTGGTTGATAATATTAATGAAGCTTGGAATTGCAGCTTACAGATAATTTGAATTGATTAATGAACACTTCATAAACAATTGTACAACTGGGAAGAGGAGAGCAGAAGAGAGGTTCATGAAGAGGTATTTTTAATAAGCATTAGTGTTTACTTAGCTTATTTATAACAGGTTTCTTGAATTAAACGACCATGCTAGCTAGATGACATTATAACAACAGAATCCGCTGATTTCACATAGGAGGATTCAACTTTTGTGACTTCTAAAGAAAGAAATTAGTTGAATTTGTTGTAGCAGGCAACTGCTTGTAAACGCCACAGATAGATTCACTACAGCTGTTTTCATCTAATGTTCTATGGGGTAGCAATCCTGTTTTGCTCGAGATTTTACAGCATCAGTATATTCTTATCTGCTCCAGCAGATGGCCTTTAGCTGTGACTTCCCATATTGTGGAATTAAAGCCGTACAGATTAAATTTTCCTGAGCATTATCTTTGTAAATATGTAAGTGGCCATAATTTCACCCACTTAACATATTTTTACAGGTCATTGACAAATTGTCTTTCCACAGCATGTTCTCTGGGATCCATGCTCAATATTCAAACTACCCTTGCTAAATTTACAGGACAAATGCTTCAGCGTTAAGTAGGTAACAAAATTAATTTTGTCATAATATAGGAATATCAGGTATATGAATATGGCTACATTAAGTTCCTGAGTACCTGCCATGAAATAAAAAGTTTCAAACAGTTAAAATCAGAGATGTATTTATGTAATAAAAACCTTCTTTTTTTTCTTGTAGGAAATTCAACTTCCAATTGTGTGTAAAGAATTAAAACAAATATATTCCCTTCACTTTTTTAATGGAGTTAGAACCGATAACCTGGGCAAATGCAATTGTCTGCAGCTCTCTTAGAGCTATTGCTTAAAGGTGCTAGGAGTACTGTACTGCAAGAATTGAAGCAGTTTCTTAACACAAGGATGGATACTATTGTGAAAAGTACTAAGAGAATTTACAGAGAAGAGTGGGCAAAACCAGGGTAGTCTTTTGTCACAATATCGTAATTCACACATAATGCACTAGCATTTGGTCCAGGGGGTGTACATGTAAGAAACATCTTGATTTCTTTAACAAGTGGGTTAAAAAAGGAACCTCTTTTTGGTCTAATCTCTAAAAAAACATCCCAGTCAGGTGGTCTGACAGAACAATCCCTGACAAGGCATTCTGACAGTTATATTGAGACCAACTTTTACATGAAGCATGTTGAGGTAAGTGGCATAGATTGGGGAAATAATAATGTAGAGAGAATGGTTATCAGCTGAAGATAAAGTTACTTTAATGGACTTTAAGACTTCTGAAACTGTACAAAGAGATGGGTTTGGAATATATTGTTATTTTGTTATTAAATGAAGAAAATAAAAACTTGCAATATTATATCATTCTAAGACAGCTAAGTGAAATGAAACAAGAGTCAAATATTAAAAAAGGGGGGAAAAAGAAAAATAATTTTATGTCCTAATCTTTTGGGGGGTTTTTTGCTTTCCCTTCCTTAAGCAAATTTTCTAATTAAACTGAAAGTGCTTCAAAGTAACAACTTAGTTTCTTGCATGACTGTAAGGCCTCTAACACATTTCCATGGACCCTACATAAATTCCTTACAAAACAGCTTTAGTGACATTATTTAGACTGATTAGGACAATAATATAAAATATGAAAATTAACTCCTAGCAACTTTGGAGACGATAACAGGATTTTGATCTCATTTGAGACAAACTTTCAGTCCAGATATGAAAATATCCTTTAAAATGACCTTTTTTTATGCCCTGCATGTACCTAAATATTTTAGTGTTTTTTTTATTTTTCTGAATGAAAATCTTCACAAGAAACCTTTTTTTTTTTTTTTCCTGAAGCATTGTGCATTCTTTGAAGAATCAATTCAAATGCAAGAACTTAAGTCCTTAAGGCTCAAATTCCAAAGAATTCACCTTTAGGGAAAGACACTGTGATGTCAACCTAAAATAGTATTTCTGAGCAGCCCTAGTAAAACTACTGAATCCCTAAGAGTGGTGAAATTCAAGGAAGGCCTTGTTTTTAATATTGTTTCTATGGGCTACAACTCTAGACAGTCTTCTTTCCTAGAGTGTGATTTTCTTTGTTTTGCTTCTCTTTGTTTCTCCTCGCTTTTTTCTCTTTTGTTTTATGTGGAATCCATTGTGAAGTGCTTGTTGCTTCCTTTCAGTGTACACTGAACCTAGGTGTTCACTCCAACATTCAGGAATGGTCAGTCCCTTTTTGGATTCAATCTTGAGCACATACTCAATCATGAAAATAAATACAACCTTTTTCAGTCTAGGTTTTTCATTAATTGAACTAGAGGAAGTAAGCAAACATTTTTACCTCAGCATCATAATCTTTAAAAGGCATTGATAATATTCACTTCAAACAGAGAAATATAATAAAAAGTAGTTTGCCCTGCATTCTGAACACATCAAAAGTTACAAAACACTATTAATGTTTTTTTGTTCCTGTTGTTTAAGAACCATTACTGTGCTTGTTGGCTACTGAAAATAATTGAACCCTTCACCATTATTATGTCCCTTTATATTTGTGTAGTTATGACATCTCTTCCTAATGTTCTTTTCTTCAGGTCAAATAAAACCAACTCTGTTTTAACCACTCTTTCCAGGTTTAATTATTCAAATATTTCATATTTGTTTCTTTTGTCTGAACTATATTCATTTTCTACTGTTATTTTTGAACTACTGCATTCCTTACTGATTGAAGGGCTGCAACTGAGGTCTACCCATTGCGGTACAGAAACATGGTTTATAAATGCACATTATTCGATTTCCATGAGCTAGTGTTTACAGTTTGATTGTTACACCAAGGTGAAGACAGAAGATTACTTTTTCACTACATCAGTTCCCTTATCTGTCTCACTGCACGGCTACAAGAACATTAGTGTTGATGAAAGAGGGCAACAGACAAAACTTGGGGAAGGCATAACCACCCCTTTGACACCCACAAAACAGATAAGCAGTAGCTACTCAAAATGCAAATTTATTGTAACCTAAATTACTCACCACTCCTTCCAACAAGATTAAATTGCAAGCTCCGTGTCAGTTGGGAATACATTAATACACAACTAATTCCTAAACTTTAAAGAATATTCTTTGTAGAAAGATGAACAAAATTGTGCTCACACATAAAGGGAAAACCTACCACATCAGGGTACTCAAAGGGGGTGAAGGCTTGCTCATGGTTATATGCAGAAGAAATACTCACCAGAGTGGGGGTGAGTCTCACTCAATCTGCAGAAGTATCATGGTTCGTGTCCTGTATATCCAAGGGGAGGGTTAACAACTGCAATGCCCTCTTGTTCCAGGGGCACCAACTCAAAACTGCTTCTCCAGCAGAGCTCCATTTATACCCTAGTTGAGTTTGCACTGTGGTCATTCTAATTAGTTGGGGACAAGAGCACAACAAAGGCAGGCTAAGAGCTTGGACCCTAAGACACCAGTTAATCACCATGAGACACCAGTTAATTGACATGAGGTATTTAATGGTTATGAAGGACTCAACCAAAGTTTATCATGTCTCTGCTAAATCCGGGCCTTAGGTAGGTTTTTGTCAGGGCAGCTGCACCTGCCACACCCTTTCATAACTACTATTTCCTTGTGACTTATTAAAGCCACCAGCTTTATCCTAATGCCACTTCCTCCTTTAGTCTTTCCAATACTAAATCATTCCTGATTTTAATTAATTTTAACTTTATTTTTAATAGCTGAAACTTTTTATAATTAATTTTTCTTTAAGGTTTCCACATCCCAGTTATTTCACAAATTCTTCCTAGGATTTTCAGAAATCTCTATGGTAATAGTTCAGAAATCCTAAAAAGGGTGTACTGTATGTGAAATGAGAGCTGTTTTAAATGAGGACAAAGACAGAGGTAAATATGAAAGAAACCATAGCTCCTGGCTCTATAATCCTGCTGGGTTTGAAAGTCAGTGGAATGTGGAAGTCCTTCCTCTTCTCAGAGGCAAGATATTTCTAATCAGCACTATCATGCTCTGAGGCAATAGATTACAACACCTATTAGCTATAAACTCAGCAGGAATTGCAACCCCCTACATCTCAAAGAAACAATATTTTTCCTCTGTGTGGTGCAGATTAACCAGAAAAAGGGAGAGGAAGAGATAAAAACTAAATGTAAAAATGCATTGCAGTCCCATTCAAGCTGCTGTTGACAATGCATTATACAAAAGACATGATCCCGCAAGCTAATGAGTGTTTTTCACTTAAATTTTGTTTGGAACAGGTTTTGAAGGTTACTCCTCCTGCATATCATGAGTTCTAGGGATCAGGAAAAGATTGTCAATGGAATTGGCACTGGGTGTAGAAGAGAAGTTCCTATCTTACAAATGAACAAAAGCTGTATTGAAATGGGATAGACACACGCAAATATAATAGTAAAATTACCACTTTTTTTTTGTGCCTAGGAGCACAAATTACCTAAATACATTGCTGATATCCTCAGTAATCTTTGCTGGCATCTTAGCAAGCAAGGGCTGGCAAAAGTTTGAAACATCATTTAGGCAGATGTTAGAATAAGAGTAGACATTGATGCCCAACCTATCTTCTTGGAACAAATTATCATTTTGAAATAAGTATTATAACAGATTGAGATTACAGTTCATGTATTTCAATATCTACTGAAAACATACAATTTAATATTTCTATTATTTTTTTCCAAAGATGTAGAGAAGGAACAGACATGGAACAGGACAATTTCCTTTAAAAAGGTCAGAGTTCATCAGGCAACAATATAGACAAGAAATGAGTCACAGAAGCCAGACAAAATAGTTTTAAATGAAGCAATGATAGGAACTTGAATATTTAGAAAGGGGACACCACAATCTTTATCTCACAAAATACTCCACAAAAAATAAAAGACTGTAATAAATAAAGATTTATTATTTAACTTAGACTTGAGATAACCCCTTGCAACATTTGCCTGAAGAAATATTTATTTGATGGTACACCACTGCCTTTTGCTGAGACAGCTTAGAAAATTTCAGAACTTCATATTTTATTTCCCATTTCTTCACATTCAAATACATCATTTTTCAGATTTAGCACATCAAACTCACAAGGTTCATTAAGTTATAACAATCTTCATACAAAAATTTTCTTCTTCACAGACTTCTGTCAATTATGTTGCAAGAAAGCAAGAGGGTTGACTGAATTAGACTGTATATATGTTCAGTATTCAAATATTGTCTCCCAGTTACATGAGAATTAGTGAAAATACTTAGATCTATGCCAAGCTAGGGAAGATTTGAGGGATTTGTAATAGGTTGGTTTCTAGCTGGAAATGAAATTGATTACATATCTTCTTGATATTTCCTAATACTATTTATTTTTATAGGAATTAGACTACAGTCTTATGTTAGCATTGATGCCCAAACTACAAAGAGACAATCCTGATAGAAAATACATAAAAATGCCGTTCAATCAAGACTAGTTACTAATATACAAAAGAGCAGGAACAAAATAGAGAGAGAGGGAGTACACCACCACTATTTTCCTCCCTTCCTTTTAAGGGAAACATTTTTTAAATGTTAGATTAACTGTAGAATCAGTTTATTAAAAGCATATATTTACTTAACAAGACTTTTCTACAGCTGCGAAAGAGAAGTACAAGACTCATCAAAACTTGATACTTAACCAATTTGTAAAGGTTGCTTAGTTCTTTCTGATGATGTGAAATTGTATAAAACTAGAGCTGCAAAGGAGATAACCTGGATGCAAAGGAGCTGTTCCCAGGAGAACCATGCAAAAAGCACACATACTGGAAAAGCAATCAATATTTAGATAGGGATCTGAAGAATGAAGTCTGAGGTGGAATTTCCAAACACAATGTGTTTATTGTGGGCCTGATAATGATAACCTTCAGAATGATGGTGATACCTTGCAGAAAATGCACAAAACTTACAGGCACAGAGCCTATTCATCAGAAGCAGGGTTGGAATAGCTAAGACTTCTGACTCATCTGTGTTGTCACTGTAGTTTCTTATTGCAGAGTGACACTGTTGCACGGGAAAGGTCTGTCATGTTCACTGAAAGTGGCTCATATAGAAAGGATGGTCATGAGTTTCCTACTGTACAAAGTAATTTTCATTTCTATATTAGGTACCTTTGCATGCATTCTAACTGGAGAGTATATTGTACTGCTAAACATCACATTTATGACATTCTCCTTCCTGATATTTAATTTAACATCTTATTATTTCTAATTCAAATTATGACCCCTTTATCTGGTACCCTCCAGAACAAGCCATTCATTGTATCTTATTTATAGGTTCTAATCTGGGACTGATTTTTCCCTCTATTTGTATGATATATGTCTTAAATAGCTGGCCTCTTTTTGTAGTGGTACCATAAGTAATAACAAGAGTAATATAATAAGAATTCACTCCTATTTGGATCTCAGGCAATGTTTATTCTCCCCGATCATTGGTAAGAATATTTACTCTCCGCTTCTTTACAAATCCTTTATGAGATTAATAAAAGGTAGTTGTGAATAACTCCTGAATCTTGTCATTGTATACATCAGCTAATAAAAGTTAGGGATCACGGATACTTGTCCCTTACCATGTTCTCTTTTAAATTTTATTAAATTACTTACTAACTTTAGAGATTTAGCAATCATTATTATGTATAAAGTATTTTCTGAAGTGCAGTGGTGTTCCTTAACGTTTCAATAATTTTGAAGGATTTTAGGAACATTACACATCTGTTGGATACCCACATGCAACACATCACTGAAATGAAAATGTTAATGTGGAAAAATGGATATGAGGATTTTTTAATTATTATTAAAAATGTAAAAACTCTAACAAAAGATGGAGAACTTACATTAAAATGGCAAAGGGTGCTCAGCACAGCATGTTGAACAGTCAGTCACACTACATCATTACATTCTGTTCTGCATGATGCTCCTTTTGCCACTCCTCTTATTGAAAGGCAGAGCACGACTAACAGCCTTCAAACTACCAGAAGAAGCTGGAAAACTTCAGACTTTTATTCAGTTTCTGCTGTTGACCATAAAGTTCTGGAAAACCCTTATAACCCAATCTCCTTGGAAAAATGTTAAAAAATGAAAGTTTATGAGAAAGACATGATATGAAGGGCAATGAGGGGAAAAGTCATTTTTCCATTCATATTTTTTCTTTTCCACACATGAGACAGAGGGTACAAGATCAGAGGCTCTTTTCCTGGTTTTTCTTCATATGACTAACCTTCTTCTGACTTCTGTGTTCTTTGTAAGTGGCAAAATGCCATTTTGTGTTAAATTCCACTTAGGCTCTTTGTGTCAACACAAACCTTAAGTTTAAATTAAATGTTTCCTCTGAGTGAATTGTAAGTGGTAGCCTGAACAATATGTAAAAACATAAATGAACAGATACAATGAGCTGCATGCAAAGGCTTAAGTAAAATGCTATCTGGGAAAAGTAAAAGATTTTAATGTTATGGTGATTATGTTACAACTGGTGACTATTTTACATCCTATTCCAAAGTCAAAATTCCTCTGCAAGTACAGTACATCTATATTCATTTGAACAACTGAACATAAAGACTCATTTCTGATCAACAATATTCTGACTTCCTCTTCCTGGTCATTTATATGCTCTCCTCCTGCTTATGGATACATTTGTGTTTCATATTGCTTTCAGATTTCTCTTGTCTATAATGTTTTCCATAGCCTAATTCAAACTTTGTTCATCTTATTACCGAGGATGAATTCACACATCATATAGAAGGTTCTCCACGCTAGATAATTACCTTCACATGCCAGTGAGCTGCTGAGCTTCTTCCTCATTCTCTCCTGTCACCTTAGGGCACATTAGTCAACTGTGATTCTATAGTTATAGAACATACTCCAAAGCTGAGTCACACTATGGGCCACCTCAAGTTTCCTTATCATTGTGCTTCACTGAACCAAAAGTATATCCCTAAGCAAATATATGCAAACCTTTATGAGAGAGAGAGAGAGAGACAAAAAGAAAGAGAGAAAGAAAGAAAGAAAGAAAGAAAGAAAGAAAGAAAGAGAGAGAGAGAGAGAGAGAAAGAAAGAAAGAAAGAAAGAAAGAAAGAAAGAAAGAAAGAAAGAAAGAAAGA
>JANHFX010023787.1:0-13992 GCA_027560015.1 Chloroceryle amazona
CACTATTCTCCAGTCAGTTTTTAAATGAACTGAGAAAAATAATGCCAACCTCAGCCTTTAAATTAGAGCTGTGGTTTAAGAATTGTTTTCCTTTAGCCCTGAAATACTGTCTACCTAATTATTGTCATCACTGTGCTTTTTACTTTGAAAAAATCATTGACTCTTCCTGTAGCTGACACTAGAGGAGCTTGGGTATTGACACTTCTGCAGCACCAAGCATTCAAAGAACCACAGGTTAGAATTCACTGAGGGGAAAAAAAAAAAGAGAGAGCAACATTAAACATGAAAAGCAGAGATCTGCCCCAAGTCTTGATGATGCTGTATTCACACAGTGATGTGGGAGACCCAGCCACAGGTGATAGAAGTTCACCTTGGTCCCCAGCAGTAGCTGGTTTATAATAGGGGTGATGCCCTCAATCTCTGAGGAAAGGATTTTTGTGGTATCACTCACAAGCACTCTCTGGGAGCAAGTGTACAGTACTACTCTGGTGTTAAAGAAAACTAGGAAGTCCTGCAAAGGTAAGACTAGATTGAACAATCTAGTTAAGTGGATGTAAGAATAGGAAGCGGGATTAAATAAGAAAGGATGGCAGCTCAGAATGCAGTGGTCTGGAAATGACTGATGTTAATGAGATCAATGAAATGTTCCATGCTTTGGAAAGAAACTTACCCAGCTACCCCTTCCAAAATCCCCCTATTAGCAAAAACATGACTGTCAGAAAAAAAATAGGGACAGCAATACTTTCAAATATCCTTCTCTGTTTCATTCTTTAAATGTTGTGTGTGCTCTGCTGGATGCTTTTTCTTTTTTTAAAATCAAGCTTGCAGAGGAGAAAACCACACAGATACTGATTTAACTAAAGCAATTCTCACATCTTCTTCCTTCCAAAGCAGAGAAGTTTTATGAGTTTCATTAGAAGATATCTGTGCCAACGGTTTATGAATTTTTTAAGTGACTGCTTTTTACTTTGGGATGGGCAAGCCACCAGAGTATCTGCAAAAAAATAAATTTTAAAAGCCTAATGGTGAGAATATTAACAGACTTAGTTATCCAGATAAAAATTCAATACTTGTGGGTTTGACTGTTTCACAAGAGCAGGATAAAGAGGTACAAACAATACAGGGCTTCAGAAGCAGTGCCACTGAAGATACTAACCCATGTTTGTCTGCTGTTCTTCATCAAATCAGTTCTTTTGTTCACAGGCTGACAAACAGATATCTGTACAGTCACAAAGATGTGGTATTTCACACTGTGCAAACGGGAAAGAGCAGAAGGATGCAGTGGAACATAGTCTAAGCTAATATTTTCTATAATGAAATCTACAAAGTAGTGATGAAACCTAGGAGACAATTTACAACATAGAACAGCTTCTTCACCTGATGTAAATCACTCTAGCCTAAGAGTCACCAAAGATTAAAAATAATTTTGCACCAGATGTTAAGCTGACAGAGCTTATTCTGATATCTAAACTAACAGAGTTTATTTTGAAAACTTACTCTGAAAGAGCTGAATTCTGACAATGGGTGGAAATCTGTCACTGGACTGAGCTTTATCAGCTCTTACCTGGTCAAGTTACAGTGCATGGTCAAAGATGAAGTATATAGAAATATCTTCAAGTTTAACTCCTAATATTTTTAGAAAATTTCATTGTAGAAAACCCACAAATCCATTTTAGCCACTTTGACAAAAATAGCTTCATACTAACTACAGTACAAACCCTAGGTCAAAATAAGGCACTGAGCTATCCTGTTTATTCCAGATCTGTTCCTAGGTTTTGTATTTACCCTAGAATTTAATGTATATTAATGTTGGTCTTTAAGATTAAGCAAGTTGTTATTTAAATAAAAAACAAATAAAACAAACAAATAAATAAGAGCCAAACCTTATATTCAGCTCTTTTCAATCTCAGAACCTCTAATCCATTTTATCTTACTATCTTCACTGGTTATGCTTGCTTTACTTCAGGACAGGCTTTAATTTAATACTCACAATATTTGCTGTAAAAATATTCTATAATTTCTGTGGTGGCTGAAGTAAGATCATAACCATCCAACCTGTACTTCAGTGAAATGTTTAATTATCTCTCTACAAAACAGGTGAAATCATAAAGCATACCTTCCAAAGGAGATAACAAGCTTTAATTCAGGATGTTTACCACCAAGGGGAATCATATTAACTGCAGATGTTAATTTACCATAACAAGACAGATCTACTGCTAACTACTCCTTTTAAAAAGAAAAACATTTGAAATAATTATTTTAACTGCAGGTGTTGGTAATGGCTCAGCAGGAACAAAAGTATTTAAAACTCATCCTGTGTTTTGGCTCTGTCTACAACGACAGCTTTATTCATTCTAACAATAGATAAAACATTACTAAAAGCCGCTTGTTTATGTACTTGTCAGCAGCAGAAAGGCATTATTTGGGGGCCACTAACCTGCAGTGTGTTCACTGTTCTGACTCAAAATCCTCCCAACTGTTCCAAGTGAATTGGCCATAGCCAAAACCTATGGGCAGGGGAAAAAAAAAATATTTTTTTTTTTAATTTTTCACTCTTTATATTATCCACTCATTTACACTGTGTTCTGAAATTAAAAATTATCAACTCTAATTCAATGATTTTTATGCTGGGTTTTGGTTTTGGTTTCATTCTGGTTAACATGAACATTCTTAAACATTCTTTAATAACATTCTTAAAATTATCTACTATAGAATGTTTATCATTGGCAATGTAAAAATTAATTGTAATATGAAATAATTTTTTTAATCTGGAAGGTGGTTTCCAATTAGAAAACTTATTTCTGTACAGTTTCATATTGTCATGACAAAGTAGCAAGCAATCATTACATAACCATTACATCACAATGATGAAATGACACTTATAAATCTGCATTTAAATGGTTAGGAAGTCTCAGGAAATATACTGTCAATACTAGTTGCATATTGCCTTGCTTTATCTTCCCAAGAAAATGGATTATTCCTTAAAGTAAAACTCAAAATTCAGGAACCGTGCAATAATTATATAAAAGTTTGAGATTAAAAGCATTTTTTTCTTTTTAAGATCACTCAGTCTTCAGGAAATTTGGCTGATAATTGCTTATATGTGTATATCCTTCCTGAGAAGGTATGCAGCTCACCTGAGCATACTATAAACCATGCTAAAAAGTGGTCACAACAGGACAAACTGAAATCTACAATTTTAATGCAAGAACTATCCAATTTTTTTCCAAATTTCTAGAAAACTGAGGAAATTCTGCATTAACTAGAAAATAAAAAGACAGCTCAAGCCAGCTGATTCCCACCGATGGATACACTGTGATGCTGACAGAATTGAACAAGGTAAAGACTAGCCTCTGATAACATATTATTTATCAGCTATCAAAACCAATATTGCAAAAGTATAATCTCATGCTAAATAATATATTGAAAACTGACCAAAGAATTCCATGTGGTTAGATCTATATAGAAAAATCCTGGTTTTTCTAGCTCCTGTTAAAGAAACAGGATCTTAGAGGATTCCTCTCGTATATCTTTTTTCTTTGTGTACTTCTACATCCTGGCCTGACCTCTTTCTGTGCTCTTTTAGCCCTGAAGTAACAAATACAAAAGATTCAAATGGAACAATTGCTGTAATTTTCCGAACCCAAGGTATTACTTCTATTCATGATTCTTCAATGCCAGGTCTGCCATAGTCACACAGCATTTCAAAGTACTTATCTCATAATCTAAAAAAGTGTACAAGTCTTGTTTAAAGCTTGAGGAATTCTGGTGCTAGGAATTATTCATAGATAACTTCCTTTGACTGTTCATAGATATAAAATTAATTGTTTGATAACTGCAGGCATTCAAATTTCACGTCAGTTTAGACTTCTGCAGATGAATAGCACACATCATAGATATCAATCTTAGTAAGAAAATATTTAAATAATGAAAACAAAAGAATTCAAAAGAATGCATTGGCACATGTATTCTTCCTCACTCAGCACATGTACTCTTCCTTACTCGTATCTACTGAAATTTATTTCAATTTAGAAAATCAAAATTGGACTTCTCATTACTAACATTTGTATCCCTAAGCCAGCATTTGAAAACCAACCTATGTCTTTTCTGTTTCACACCTCAGCAACAATGACACCAACTTAGATTTTCATTTGAAAATCCAAAAGCTGAACAAGTCTGTAATTTGTTTTTCTCCGCATTTATTGGTCTACAGCATAAGGCAGTACTTACGGTACGGTAAGTTACCAAGTGGTTAGGAGTACTCAGAAGATATGAGCTAGCAAAACAGAAGTGGTAAGAATGCAGTTTACTGAGCTAGTTTTTGGCAACAACACCACCAAAAAGAAAAGTAAACTATTCTTTTCTCAAGAAAATATAAACCCACCGCAATAAGTTTGCATGTTACTGCCTAAAATCTGACTAATCAGTATCTCTTCTACAGTATGCTTTTGTTCTTTATTAAGAAATATATGGAAGCAGAAGTAATTTCCAATTCTGGCTCAACAAAATTCACATCAAAATGAATGTGATATGCTGTGCATTGGGTATGCTTTTGGATGATCATCCTCGCAGTTTATTGAAGTGGCTCAAAAAGAAATTAATCAGTTACTAACATTGCTATGGTGGTCAAATCAATAATTTTGCTTGCTCTTCAGGATGTCAAATTTAAACAGAATAAATAAAGATTGTCGGAGTCCACTGCATTCCACAGCCCCTGTGGAACCTCCTGTTCTCTCTTTCTTTCATCATTATTGAAAGAGAGATATAATTTCTGCACTATTTTCACATAGTGTAGGACATTCATCCCCCCTTCAGTGGTCCTGTGTGTACTATTCTGTTTGTCTAATTCAACTCATTGATTGCTTTGGGGAAAAGTGGAATGATACAGTAATCAGAATCTCTGCTACCTCCTGCTAACCTGGATGCATTCCTAAATAGCTCCCATTATGGGCTTCAATCACATCTTGTATCCCCAGTGCTGATAGCTTAGTCTCTTAACAGGTGGACACATCTGCTCTACGCTGCCAAATTCAACTTATGGTGATTGTGCTTTGAAATATTTGCATAGTTTGTTCCAAATAGTATACACATCTGTTCAGATCTAATATTACCTTGAAGTTATGGTTTAGTTAAATAAAAAGAGACATTTGTAAATTTTTCAGTGGTTGTACAAATATACATGTTTTAAAATAACCTTATTTTAAAAGACCTTTAAGTTTCATGACCTTTGGTTTTGGTTTAGTCACTGAATAGAGTATCTTCTTTATTTTAAGAAACTAATGAGTACAGTTAGAAATAATAACTGAGAAATAGTTGCTAACATACAGAAAAATCACCCAACATATAAAATCACAGAAGCATTTTGGTTGGAAGAGACCAACCAAAGATCTTAAGATCAAGTCTAACCATTAACCCAGAACTGCCAAGTCACGTGAGAAGGTTCATAGAACAATTTATTGTGTCTTATATCAACCTCACATTCTAGGTGCAGAAATAAGGAACTGAACACCTAAAAAACAGTATGTTTGTTGTTGCTCTACTCTGAAGGCACTTAAAATCTCTGGGCACTTAAGTCTTCAGCAATGGAATTAATATATGCCCAAGAGTCCTTCATTTGACAAGGCTGTGAGACAAGAATACAGGTAATTTAGTGCACTTCTGGAGAAAGGTTAAGATGTATGCAGCCATGAGACTCTTGGGGTATCTCTGTGGCTGTAGACTCACTGTGCTGGCCTGCCCAACAGCTGAAGGAGAAAGTCTAGTGAAAATAAGACAGTCCTGTTTTGGCTAAACCAACAGGAGTAAATAACTCTTACTTAAATCTTGAAGGCCAGAGTGGCCAAGTGGAGACCTTTGACTAATTAATGGCAAAATTAATATTAAAGTTTACACCCCTAAGTATGGCAATGAGCCTAATGGAGTACATACTGAACATATATGACTATGTTGCTCAGCTCTCCACCCGAATCATGATAAACATAGAATCATTCAGGTTGGAAAAGACCCTTGGGATCATCAAGTCCAACCATTAACCCTACACCATAAAGTTCACCCTTAAACCATGTCCCCCAACACCACATCTAAACAACCCTTAAACTTATCCAGGGATGGTGACTCAACCACCTCCCTGAGTAGCCTATGCCAGTGTCTGACTACTCTTTCTGAGAAAATTTTTTCCCTAATGTCCAGTCTAAACCTACCCTGTTGCAGCTTGAATCCACTACTTCTTGTTCTATCACTAATTACCTGTGAGAACAGACCAGCACTATATAATAAATGTCCTTTCAGGGAGTTGTAGAGTGATGAGGTCTCCCCGTAGCCTTCTCTTCCTCAAACTAAACAGTCCCATCTCCTTCAATCGCTCTTCATAAAATTTATTCTCCAGGCCCTTCACCAGCTTTACCTCCTCTGTACTCACTCCAGCACATCACTTAGAAGACAGGGACAGACAGAATTAGGATATAAAAATCACAAAGGGAATACATCTCTTGTGGGGGGAGAAGACTGAAAAGTCCAGCAGAGATGGATGATGGGCTGTACTCCTCTTTCTCCACCCAAGACGGATGCCATCTTTGTAAGAATTTAGCCTTCAATATACAGTATACCTTCTATTTCTATTATCTATTAGTGCTATTACTCAGGCCTGCACCTCCAACCACATCAGATGTTAATTGGGAATTATTAACTTGAATTTGATTATCCCTTTCCAGTTAGTGCATTTACCAATGGCAATCCTGAACTTCTCTGTTGCTTTAATAAATCAAATCTATCTGTTTTAACTTCTAAACTGTCTCAGCATAAGTCCTTAACCAGGTTCTGAGACAGGTAACTACCATGTCAGTGCGAGCCCCATAGCTGGAGTCTGAGACAGATACACGTTGGTGCAAGCCCCTTAGTTGGGGACCCGAGACAGAATTCTCAGACATACCTTTTGACTTTGTAGAACTGCTCAGTGAAACCCTTGGGCTCTGGCAGGCAAACATCTCACTCCCACCCTTAATGTGACAATCTCATATATCTCTAGCTTTACAGAAATATCTCCTTATTTAATCTCAGTGTTAGAACAGAAATTATTTTTAATAGAATCATTGCCTTCTGGTGTAGATGAGTTCCAATTCTACTCCCATTTCTGAAGTAGTGAACTTTTGTATTTATATAGAAAACAATTCATACCAGTGGATTTGTAATAGCCTCACCATGAAAGCAGATTGATATAAATATGAATTATTCTCATTCTTCAGTGCTACATGAATTACAAGTGGCACAAAACTCTCAAGGTCCTCCTAGCCTAACTTGGAAATCAAAGTATCTGGAAAACAACATTCTAGAGAAGAAAAAAAAAAAGAAACAAGGTTTCAGAATGTCTTTGTCTTGATTTACAGCAAATTCACAGTCTTGGAACAACTATTTTTCATGGACAATGAGAACTGACTCCTATTGAGGTCAATATCCAGAAAGGCTCCATTTTATTTACAGCGTATTAAAGCATTGCTCAGTGCTCTCTCACATTCTGAAAAGAGTTATGAAGTAAAATTCCATGTGATTTACTTTTTTTGTTTTTAAAGTAAATAGAAATCTTGGGAGGGTCAGAGGAGCAAAAAAAAGGAGTTTGATTGGACTCATTTCCTCTTTTTACTAGACTTGAGAATCTTCGGTTTGTTTTCTGCCAAATTCATTATTTTTCCTCAAAAAGTTGTGGTATTCAGGACACTTCAGTCCTCTAAATCTTAAGCCTATTTAGAAAGGCTTGTGCAACTCTGCTTCCTGAAGATCTCCAGAAGCTGTCTAAGGATTGCTTCACACAAGTTGCTAGACAACTAGCTTAAAATCTTCTACAGCATTCTCTTCAAGCCACCTAGACTGCTACTTCAGCCAAGTTAATCCATTACACTATCTGCTGTAAAGAATTATCTACATTCTACTATCTACACTCCAGAATTAAACTGCACTAAAAAAACATTCTGAAGAAGGAACTCTCTAAGAAAAAAAAAAAAAGAAAAATTAAACCTATTAATCAAACATTTTTCATTCTAGGTCTGAAAAGATGCATATAAAGTTTGCTGTATTACAAGGGAAAAGGAAATCTAACAGAAGCATTCTCTCCCAAAGTCTCAATCTCATTTCACCCACAAGCCTCTCCACTTAGAGAAATAGAAAAATACATATTAATAATTATGACTGGAGAGAGTTACAGGAGCACTCACATATTCTAGATCTGTCCTGGATGTCTGTCAGTATGTCATATGATATGAATGAATCCCTACAAGGATTACTTGAGAAAGTACTTGAAGAATATGACATAAAAGAAAATTTAGCACGTATTTAATTGTACTTTTTTTAGGACATAGACTATCTTGGCTTTATATATACATAAACAATTATATATGTTAACATACAATAGACTAATTATTATACTTGCAGCCCTAATTTCTTTGACTAGGTGGAAATATATCTTTAATATGCAATCATATTTTTTAAAGGTTTCAAATTCCCAAGATCCCCATATTACATTGCACAGGAAACAATTCAGGTTTCAGACAAGGACTTTATCTTCTGTGAAAAGTATTTCCAATTACTGTTTTAAGACATCATTCAAAATTAGAGATATGAAAATCCAGTGCACATTCACTATCACAGACCGTTATTTGACAATGAGCTATAGCACTCGTATCTAATTCATATCTTTAATTTTCCGAACACCTAATAAATCTCAACCTGTTACTTCACACTGATAGCATAATTTGTTGATATAAAAAGAAAGAAAAAATCTTTCTGGTTTCAGAAACTGATCTAAAGCCTTCTCTCTATATCATCGATCTGTATCCAAGGATTTTCCAGTATGAACTAAACTTGGTCACTCTCCCTGCCGAAACCATGCCAAAGATTGGAGGGTGTGTTTTGATATGTATAAATAAAAGAAGAATTGTAGTTACAGTTGGGCTTACATCCAGGTTATAGAGAAAACAAAATATTTTCTCTGTATGTATACTCTCTCACACACATACCAGCCATCACAGATACTAAATACATTCAGTGAGAGTTAAGTGATTCCCCTTTCCACTTTTTATGAAGGCAGAAACTGCTGAAACCAATCCACACAGTTGCATTAACACAAGTTTCCCACTGTATTTTATCACTATAGCTTAATATTAAAAACTTTGAACTCCTACTGACATCTCTGCCATAGAGTATGTGACATGTTCATATCACCAAATGGTTGTGAAGGTTAGAAGAAAATCTATGACTTCCCTGCAAGCTCCCCAAAACCCAGCAGAAGCCTCTGATTTATCCACTGCCTTTTTCCTTGACTACTAAGGTCCACTGTGCCTTAAAGAAATGTCTACAGTGGTGCACAAAATCAGCCCTTCAGCTCCGGAACCACCACACTGTTTTCCCCACTGTGATTTCTTCAACCATTGTTAACACCTTACTTTGTTATGAGATCTGCTGCAGCTTGAAATACATCAGATAAACTGAGAGAACTAGGTGACCTATCTCTGCAAAGGTTTTTAGATGAAAGTAACAATTATTAAAGAGAATTTATTTTCTTATGCAAACACAATTACAGGTCTAATTTGCCTTTCCAGGCTTAAAATTTTCTAATTCCATTGAACTAATTGGAATAATGCTGAAATAAAATTGGACTAATAATACACTTGGGAGTGTTTGCATCAGTGCGATCCCTCAGTAGCAATGAGGGGAAGCAGGCAATTATTTATTTTCAGCTACATGAAAGAGGGAGTAAGGCAGACACATTATTTAGAACAGACTCATGATGCCAGAATAAAACTGTAAAAAGTTAACTTCAGCTTTAATTTAAGGGAAAATATTATGAATATGAAAATTTTGTTACAGTGGCATACTCTACCAAGGGAAATTAAATTTTACCTTGTGAGACTCTTTGGACAAAATTGCTACTGACTTTGCACGTCTGTTGCTGAAGATCAGATTTTAAACATGCTCGGTAGCACATTTCTTGGACTGGATTAGGAACTCCTGATCATCTTTCTTACATTAGAGTTGCTCTTGGTACTTGTCCCATGAATGGCTTTTGATAATAAATGAAGAATGAGGTTCACAGTGGGGATGAGCACTCTCATCTGCAGGCACTTTTTTAAATTCAGACTGAGGATTAGTCAGATTAGATGGCTTTGACTTTTTAGTACCAGAAAACTATTTTCCAATTCAGAATCCCTAGATATTTGGTTTCTATCCAGCTGGGAACTAGAAGATACATGGACAGAACTGAAGGGGTTAGCTGGCCACTGCTTACTCACACTTGTCTTCAGACCTTAGATCTCAAATACAGCAGGGAATAACCTCAGATCAGCAGAAACCTAGACTAACACATTGTGCTACATCTTTTCTATCTTCAGTGTCTTAGAATCTTGGAAACTATTTGCTAATTTAATTTGTTGTGATTAATACATTGTTCCAGTGTTTCCTGCTGTTACAGTCTGCAGGAGAATTTAGTTATAATGACGGCTAAACTCAACAGTAAATTGTAACAACAGGAATTATAGCACCATTATGCAGAAATGTCTAGCAGATTATGCAATTGTATCTACCACAATATAAATCTCAAATATATTAAACCTCTCTTTGTTTCTTTGAAACTGCTAGCCTGGGTGTCAGCCAAAATGTAAAATTCACGAAAGCAATTTAATTTTTTTTTTTTTTTTTAATCTGACAGGCTTTTCAAAAGACTGTTAGCTGAAGATCTAGGTCTGTATTAGGTCTCTCTGTTGATAGAAAAAAATGCATTTGTTTACAAAAGCTGGATGCTTATTACAAGTTATAAGTAACAACCCAAATATAACTCAAATGCCTTAGAAACTAGTACCAATAAGCATACATTCCAAAGTGAGTTGTAAATGCATAAAAATGTTGGGTTAGGAAATCTGAGGGCATCTATAAAATGAGCAAAAGCAGTAAATGCTTATCAGACACTGAAAGGCACAGACAGGGGTATTTTTACTGTAACAAACTCTCACTAAAGTGTAAGAAGGTAAGAAAATAAAGGAGTTTGTGACTGTAACTTGAGAGACCTGCAAACATTTTTTACTGTTCTAAATAATTTGCCAAGCAAGTGACGCATGTTGCAAATGGCAAGAGACAAACTTCAAAAGCTTTTATAGCCTTCTGCATGCAAAGCAACCAAGTCTTTAATCAAGTCCCTTCTCCTCACTTTCCCAAATTCCCTTATCCTAAACTATTTCACACTTTACTAATCCCTACAGCTTGAAGTCCCTGGGCTTTTTTCAACCCTAAGTTCCTTCCACTGCCCTGTTCCCCTTCCAGCTCCAGCACTCCTTTCATCTTTTCTAATATTCTTACTATAGTTCTTTAGAAGAGTCTGCAATGACATTTCATAGGCTCAAAGTGGCAGCTGTTACAAAGTTAAACTCTGTGGAGTTCTCAGACTGATACCCTCAACATGCACTACCTGTCCCCGAGTGTGTGCGAGAATGTGTCTGGAGGAAGAAAGGATGACTGCCTTCTTCCAATCAGATCCCCTGTATCATTTTTTTTTTAACTCTTCTACTTCATGTTTTATCATCATCTGCTGGCTGAACCTCAAAACACTGTTCCGAGACTTCCAGGATCCTCCAGAGCAATCAGCTCTGCAAATTGGTTGGGAAACCATCAACTGCAGAACATCCCTGTCTTACTCATGGTTCTTTTGCTACTGTCATGTACTGCAGACACAAGCAATGTCACCTTCCAGAAGAACCATCAAGATCCAGTTCACTGTTATGTCTAATCTATCTAACCCCTCTGAGGACTAGTTTTCTTCTTTTCAAAACAGAATGGAATTAAATTAATGCAACCATATACCACACACCACAACCTTCACTCTGCCCTCCCAGGTTTTTGAGATACCCAGTGCGTGTTTGATCTCCTGCTGAACATGACTTGGCTGGTTTCTTTCCCATCTAATCTATATCCATTACTAGCAGCATAGAAAGAGGTGTATGCAGAGAGGCAAAAATAAGAAAGACAAAAGGAGGTATGTTGTTTATAGGATGGGATACTTGTAATAGAAATAAAATGTATATTATCAAAAGGAGGTATATGAAGAATTAGTTAAGTTATAAGTATAAAGTAAAGATACCTTGAATATTTTGATTTTATGGGTTTGTGCCAAACATGATACGCGCTTGAGTAGCTGCTCAAATCACAATATTTCAACAAAATGGTCTGTGTTTCCACATTGTGTGTCTTTGCTTTCATATTTCAGGCAGCTTTCCAACGTGGGGATAAAGGTGGGTTGCTAATTTCAGCTCCCTTCCTCACTGGCATTTTGACACAATGATGTTTTGCTAGGGTCAGCTAGAAAATAACAACAGTTCTCTGGATAGCTGATATTTAAACCTGTAGAACTCTTTCTTCAGAAAAAAACCCCATCTAGTTTTATTCATTTCTTCACTAAGTCACATATTAGTACTATCTCCAAGGACTCATTCTGGGCTCTTGTGGGCATATGTCTGCACTCAAAATAAAAACAAACACATTTTGTTACAGAATTGCCATGCTTCTACAGTCTCCTGCTGAGACAATTATAGACTACCATAATGATTTATTGTTACATTTGTAAGTTCTAATTTATATTGGAACTATTATAATTTATTATAAATATTGTAACAATAAAGGTAATTCAAATTCCTCTACTGACAAAGATTCTGTTGCCTGAAATTATGAATTAAGAAGCAATCATTAGAAGCAAGCCTTAGACATACGGGTTTTTGTCTGTGTCTGTTTATCTGCCTTTTAAAGAACTTTAACTCTCTGGAAACACGGCTTGGCAACAGCTATACAAGCCATTATCATTCTCATTTCAAGAAACTTCATTTAAATCTATATACGGAGTGTGCTAGACACTTTATAGCCCATCTATGTCTATAAAGACTTGGTTCATGCCCCAGAGAGTTTCTGCTTTCACTTGAATATGTGATGAATGAAGTGGAGAAAATGCAGAATAAAGAAAACTGAGTTTTATAGGACTTTATAGTTTTATAGCTGTCAACTATATAGTTAAAAATATGGGGAAAAAAAAAGGATAATATTTATTACACATTTGGAAGATGTATTTGGAAAGGAAATCCACATGACTCAAAATGAAAATGACTCCTAACATACTAGCCTGTAAGTTGAATTAAAATTGAAGCTTGTGTAAGGTCTTGATTAGAAGAGAGACTTATTAAAATTATAATCCTCTATATTTTCTTGACTGTTACTGGATTATTGGTTTTTTCCAAGCAGAAAGTCATGTAATTATTGTACATGGCTTTTCATTGCCCCTTTGAGATTTCCTGAATATGAATAAATTACTGTTATTTAAAATTGCACACCATTGACACATTACTTCTGAGGAACCATATCAGCCCTTCACTCATTTTGAATTCTGCTATTTGCCTTTTTTAAAATTACAAAAATTGGCATTTATATAACCTGAATTATCTATTTTTACATTTTAACCAGAGGGAAATAAATATATTTCCTGAAGTAAGAAAAAAACTCTCATTTGTTTGCTGAATATACCACTTCCTGAACACCTCTTACAGATAATATAAAGACAGGAAAATAAAACAATCTGAAAGACCCAACAAGGCAGCATAATTTTATACAGTGTTGAAAAGCAAGGGCCTTCAAGCAGGGAATGGTAAGATCACAATCTGTAATACTTTCAAGGCTTTCAAAGTGAATGAAGGAAAGGAATTCATTTATAAAGCTGGAAAGAATAATTCTCCCACTGAAGGAATCACTGGATGAAATTCTATGGTCTGTTTTACTCATGAGGTCAGACTAAAACATTATCATAATGCCTTTCTGGCCTTAAGCCTGTAAATCACACTACCCAAGGATGGCAATTCAATGAGACAGTTATACCCAACAAAACAGTTTAACTGAAATATTAAAAAATAAATAAACCTTAACAGCAAAAGCCTGGGTATCCATGGTTTTAATGATTGCTGGCCTCCTTCCTTACCC
>JANHFX010023787.1:14092-33470 GCA_027560015.1 Chloroceryle amazona
GGGCCAGTCTCTTTTCAGTGGTGCCCTGTGATAGGACAAGAGGTAATGGTAGCAAGGTAAAACACAGGAAGTTTCACCTCAACAAGAGGAAAAACTTCTTCACTGTGAGAGTGACAGAGCCTGGAACAGGCTGCCCAGAGGGCTTGTGGAGTCTCATTCTCTAGAGACTTTGAAGACCCACCTGGATCTGTTCCTGTGTGGCCTGCCCTATGTGTTCCTGCTCTGGCAGGGAGGTTGGACTCGATCTCCAGAGGTCCCTTCCAACGCCTAACATTCTATGAAACGAAGGTTAGATTAAGAGGCCAGCAAATATATTGTGCATAATACTGCAGAATGCACAGGGTTGACTAGGTGACCCAAAGGACTTTTTTCTCTACTTTTAATATCTGTGATTCACTGACCTCCTATTCTTCCAAGGACACTTCAACAATTCTTACTTCTGTGCTTCCATACATGTAACCCAAAGGGAAAGCAGTTATGAGAGTCCAAAACATAAGTGGGAGAAAATTCAGAAATATTGTACATGTAGGAAGTGACAATATGTGTTTCAGATATAAATCAGGGGTCAGATTTACAAAAGTATGTATCTGCCAAAAATGCAAATATGTGCCTGATGAGATTACAAAAAAAATAGATAACAAGATGCTATAACTCCTCGTTTTCAGCAAGGTAATCATCCTTATCAAGACATTTTATAAAGGTTTGTTTTCAGGTTTCCTAAAAAACATCTCTACCCTTTACAGTTTCTTCTTAGCTTGATGTTCAGTCTGCATTTGCCCTTTCCCTTAATGCCCACACCACCTGCCACTACCTTTTCCCCTCAAAAAGTGTTTAGTGGGTTAATTTTTGCCCAAGGAAATTATATGTGCTTCCCTTTGCAGGACATGCTGCAGCCTGTACTTTCTCTGCTAGAACAGATTGGTTTACTCTAATTCTTTTCCCTTTCTTCATGTAAGTTGACATGACCAGGAAATAAAAATTGATAGAAGGCATCTAGTAACATTTTGTTAAACTTCAAACTTTGTTAAACTTAACATTTTGTTAAACTTCTTGAAAAAGTCTGTCTCTATTATCAATGGGATACAGAAAATGTTCTTTAAGGTTACTAGGTGTTTTGCATAGTGGGATACAATACTTTATTATGTAAACTCAATCTTCTTTAAGACTTGTCTTAAAAAAAAATGCTCAAATACAGCAAAACTTCATGTTATTTTGAGTTTAAATTCCTTTAATGCCAAGAACTACACTTCTAAATGGGAACAAAATTGCTATAATTTAAGTAGCGCACAAGAGTCCACTTGAAGTAACTAACTTTCTTTCAGCTAAGTTCTCTAAAAGGTTTCATCTCATACATGTTCCAAGAGCTTTCCTGACAAATACCAACTCCAGACAAAATGCAATTATCAATTTATTTGGGATTTTGTATAAAACACAGCTGGGAATGATATCAACTTTTACAAAATAATAATATTGTCGAGACTGTTATAGAGATCTTGTTTATAAAGGGGGGGAAATGGCTCCGTTGCCCTCCTGAGCCTTGGGGAAAAAGTCTTAGATCCACATTTCTCACTTTCCATGGGAAGGCTCAGTCTCTAGGTCACAGAATTCATCTTTGTGAAAACACTGAGAATCCCCTACCCCTCTTGACTTAAGCTGTGCCAAAACCAGATAAAAACTGCACGTATCATGGTGATGGAAAGAAGTAAGAGAAAGACAGAATGCATGTTTCTGCAATGATCAGCCTGCTGATCAGCAGTGGAAGAATAAGAAATAAGGTCTCAAGGTACATTTCCTATGTACCATAAAATAGCTGTGCTAGGAACAAGAATTAGAATAAAGGCATCTCTGCTCCAGCATAAACAAGATCTTAGCTTATAGAGACCTGATTCTCCTTTTCTTGCTTTCCACTGCAGCTTTCTTTCCCAAAGTACAAAGGTAACCTACAACCTTTTTATCCTACCCCACAAGTCCTGGGCTGAGAGGAAGTAAGCTGATCATGGGGATCAGACTTTATATGACACAGATTAAAAATCAAAATGATGCCAAATCAAAAAAAAAAAATAAGCATCTCTTTTGTCCCAGCACCTGTGAGTATTCAGTGTATGTTAAACTGCAGAGAATTACTGGTCTCTGAAGCTGATCTTTATTTCCCCAAGTGGAAAATTACAGCTTTGATCTTACTATTTTCCCTTGTGATTGAGCGGTCATAGATGACTTCTACCACACGTGCTGGGGAGGTCACTATCCCATCACTGAACAGGAAAACACCACCCCATTTTCACACTGAATGCTAACATACTGTGTGGAGCCATCTTTTATCATTGTCATTCTGCATAAACATTATTTCCTGTATTATTTTATTGGGTCATCAGCTGCACAGTTATTTCTCAGAAAGTTGGCTTAAACTAATCAAATACAAAAACTGCAGCCTCAACATTAGGGAATATCAGTGCAGGGAATCTGTTCCATGCCACCTTTCTCCTACAACCATGTAACCTTTGTAGTACACTACTGTCATTGCTAGTTGCATGCCACAAGCTTTGTACTGAATTAGCTTGGCCTCAGGACTGAAGCTTGCCAGGCCTGCTCTACCTGAGCTTTCCTTGCCTGCCTGCAGCTTTGTTTTACTTGATTTAGCTGTACCAACAATATTTTTAATTGTCTAGGTCTCTATGGCTTATTTGTTTCACTTTTGTTTATGTTTGTATGGTATTGCCATGGTTTTACAAACCTAGCATAATAATGTAGCATAGAAAATACAAGCTTCATATATAGAGGTCTTAGAGATGAAGACAGAGAATGTGGTGTGGAGCAGTAAAGGCACGGCATGACAAAAGATGGGGCACAGACAGGCTCTGGAGACCCCACAGCTGTAAGCAATTCCCCAGGAGTCTCATTAAAGAAATGCAGACCTGGAGATTGCCAACACAGAGCTTAGTGCTGGCAAAGGGTACAAAAAACTACTATCTAAAATGTGTAAAAGGTACCAAGTATAATAAATTGTGATTAACAGGGACCTTCAGACCACCAACAACAAAAAAAAAGAACTAAGATGTACAAGTGTGTTAGCTAAAATATAGAAAGATCCAAGTGGATCCTACAGTGAAATCATCAGCATGGACATCATATCTCTCTCAGTGAAGGACTCCAGGTGCTGACAACTCATAACACTCCCCACCACCAGAATAAAAACACTGACATGATGACCAGAAGAGCAGAGGAAAGGTGAGTATAACATCAGGAACAGAGTAGAAACTAAGTGCACATATAACAATTTTACTGTTGTCTTATTTCTGCTTTTGCTGCAATTCTGGACTAATAATGATTAGATTCTTACATTTCAGTTGTTTAACAATAAATTTTTGGCTTTATATATATGTAGGCATATGCATATCTCAGGTGCTCTTCCTCTTCGTCCATGAAACAAGATTTTGAGTATAACTACATGCTAGGTTCTTAGAGTTTGGTTCTCAGTGGGAACAACTCCATGGGTTATATTAGATCTCTGTTCTAAGGGTCTGGAAAGGAATTCAAGTAAAACAAAACAAAACAAAACAAAATTTTCAAATGCACAAGCAGAAACTACAAGTAAGTATTAAAATTCAGGCACACCATTCCAAAACTACTGAACTTGCACGGTAGCTATTTTACTTCCTATACTTTATTAAAATCCTTTCATCCTCTTCTCAGCAGATATTTAAGCTTAAAAACAAATCTGCAGTAAAACAATTGCCACCTACCCGGCATAGCTTATTTTTCTGCACCAGAATATCCCTAACTGGATGGCAGTCCCATAAAACATGGTTTTGATACAGAACCAAGAGGAACCGCAGTTCTGAGAATTCTTCTGCCAATGTCAATGACAAAAGAGTTGGAAGTACTTTACTGAGGGCCTAATGTTCTAGCAAAGAAAATCCTCCCAAACGTACTCTGGTAACATTTATGTCACAGCATGAGTGGCAGGGCTGATGGAATGAAACAATCCATGGTCTAGTTTTATCCTGCTGGGCAAATTTTTGTTGCTGTGTGCTGAAATCCAAAAGTGATTAGCATACCAGAAAGACGTGTTCTGCCATCCCTAGTTTTTTGTCAGAAAATATAAGCTTCATTTTAGGTAGCATTTCAGAAATCTTGGATCAAGGAAGACTGATGAAAACCCCTGCAGCAATTAAGTCCAATGTCAGCCTTAAACCAGTATAGGAGCCCCAGATCTCCCAGTCTCTGCTTACCAGAGGAGAGAAAAAGAATACAAATCACAGCTTTAAAAAAAAATTACAGTTGTAGGAGAAAATAAGCCAACTTTTATTTTTTTATTTTTGCACCTTCTGTAGTCATTTGCATGAACATAATGTGGTGTTAAATCACCCCAACAGCTGAGGAAAAAAGAGTTAGGAATTGTAGCCTTGTTTATTGATTTTGAATAAAATAAAACTATGTGACTGTCTGGAGAAAAGGTCAACTGCTTCAAAAGCACAGACATACATTCAGATGCATATTGAAGTGTTACCTATAGCTTTTAGCCTCTAATGCCTCAAAGGAGGGCAGATTACTCATATAACCAGTTAAAAAAACAAAACAAAACAAAACAAAAACCCTAAAGCAACAGGCAATTGAGAACAGCCAAATGAAGCCTAGCTACTGCCTTATTTGGGTACCTTTAATGACCCACTAGATGCATGCCTGTAGTCCACAGAGGACATGTGGAACTGAGCTGCCAAATGTAGGCATCTTAACAGGCTTCAACTGTAGGCACTGAAAATAATTCTCTTTCTGTCACCATAGTGTAAACAAGCACTCAAACCACTCTGAATGAGAAGAAATTGCACATAGCACTTGCACTTTTTTTTGTCCTTTAATCATCTGGAAATGGCAATGTTTATACATTCCCATTTTATATTATTTAATGAATGTTTAGCTGTTTCAAGCAGTGGAAGAAAAAAAAAAATAAGTTTTTATAATTTTTCCTTATAAAGCAGTTCCTTCTACTCACCAATTTCTTTTCACCCCTCTTAATACAACACAGCTTTTTCCTTCTGTTCTGGCATGTCCATCATTTACCATCTACTCAAAACTCAGTGTTGCTATGAACATTGCTTGGGTTCCTCCCTCTTTAGTTTTCTTACATAAAGAAAAGTTGTCTGCCTGTAAAACAGAGTACCTGTAAGCTGAAGAAGGCTACACATGGTGTAGTGTCTGGTTATAGTCAACATTTCTCATAAAACCTGTCTGTGCTGCCTTTTACAGCTTATATCATATCTACATAATCAGATGAAAATCCTGTCAACAGAATAAAAAAAGTGTAAGAATTGGCCTTGGCGCTAATACTCACTTAAAGCCATCTCCCCTTATTTCAGTACCTTGACATGCATGATCACATGAACCTCTATGTCTCCTGCTCCACACCAGGAGCACTGGTTATCTTCCAAACACTCAGGTTTTGCATAGCTAGCATTGTTGTTGCCCCTGCATCTTTTATTCTATACGACAAGGGACCAATCCAGGTTACATTTAATTTTTCTCCCTAATGAAAGCTCCTCATAAAAGTATGCCTATGCTACTCAGCTGAGTGCTAATATGTAACATAAAGGATACATCAGGACAGCAATCTACTCTCAGAGGCTACCAGATGACCAGCTTATCAAGAATTAAAGGATAGTATAGAAAATCCTACATTCCCAGAGAAACCTTCTTATACTATTACCAGTGTCACTCTATCCAGGATATTAATTCAGCCTTCTTTTTCATCACTCTATCATTCTGTTATGGATAATCAAATGCCTGCAGTATGATACTGCATGAAACGATGCAGACTCATTTAAAGCAATATGGTGAGATTACTGACACATTTCCAACACAGGATAGGAAGATTCCTTTCTCTGCTATTAACATTTGCTAAAAAAAAAAAAAAAAAAAATCCAGGTCCTTTATCAGCTCAGAGTCTTCACATAACTGAAATTAGCAGCATTAATCTTCTCTTCTGCAATAAAAAAGCATGTATAAAAATTACACGGCGATAGCCTTAATACCATCCATTTTCCAATTCAAATGCTAAGCTAGACTCTCACACTCCTTGGACATATTACTCTAGCATGGTAGATTTGTCACTATAGCAGGAAAATGCTTTTCTTTTGTGCCTTGACTCCTTTTCAAGTCAGCTGAAGATCACATTATTTCTCCACATTTTAAACTTTGAAAAAAAAAGGAAATGCGGGGTACGGGGAAAACAGTAATTTTCTTTTTTCTAAAGAGTGCATTAAAAGATCAGCAGCACACACAAGGAAAAGCACAGCAATGCTGTAAAATAACCCAGTGTCCTGTATTTAAAAATGAAAAAGATTTTATACAAATTCATTCCATTAGGTTAGCTTGCTTTTCTTTTCACAGATACTGGCAGCTAGGATTTGCATAAAGTAGAACTTCAGTTTTGCTTGCCGTATTCTGACATTCTGAGCCTAACAAAGGCTGCCTACGATTTCCACGTCTTTTTGCCCTTCAAGTAAACCGTAATAAGCAAAGGGAAGGTGCACACAAGGGCCCCCGCATTAAAACACTGCTCCTCCTGCGACAGGAGGAGATTGCCATCTACTGGTCTCTGGCCTCTACATGAAGTCAGGCAGAGTATCAAGCGAGGATCTCTGCAGTGACTTTGTTTAAAGCAGATGATATTTTTCGTCTCTCCGTTCTTCAGAAGCATATTCAATGCATAGATTTGCATAAATAAGCACTTATTTGAAAACAAAGCCAGGCTATGTGGTCACCTGTTCTAATCTAGCTGTGCTGGCAGTTGATGCAATAGATGTATGATGTAAAGTTCTGCCATTTCAAAGATAAAGCTACATGACAATGATGTAATAGTATAGAGATGCTGATACACGTATGGACAACACACATCTCTGCCGAAAGGTGATTCTTCTGAATGGCAAGAGAGTGCTGTTTTGTCAGAAAAGTGCAAGCTGGAAAGCAGGGCTGCGCAGACAGCCTGAGGACGTGCTCTGCCCTGATGGCATGTGAAGTCTTGCAAGTTTCTGCATCACTTTGGTATCCTCACTATAGTAGTAGTGGCTTTTGGCAGAGGATGACATGTGTGCTGGAGAATACACTGAGCCTTGCCACTGCAGCTGCCAGGTAATCTCTTGGGCAGTGATGCATAAAAACACCTATGACTTCATGCCTCTGCATAAAATCTTCCTGCACACAACTGCTCAGCTCACCCCTCTGTTGGGCATTGCGTCTTTCTCGCCATGCTGACAGAAAGGCAGAGATGCCCATTCACCGTCTAGTTAAATTGCCCATGTAAATTAGGATAGCGCTGAAATACCGCACTGCGAACAGAAGGAGCTGACACAGGCACATATTCCATCTCACCAGCTCTGCTCAGGGCCACTGACCTCTCATGGGGTAGACAGACAGTACAGCAGCACTTAAATTGTGACATGGCAATTGGCCACTGGATATTTCAGAGTCCTGGGAGAGAAGTGGGCAGCACTATTGTGGTCCAGCTTTGTTCCCTGCAGAACTGCACACAGGCTGCACAAACACAAGGAAACACACGTTTGCTGCCCTGTGCTGATACATTACACTTTTCTAACTGTCAGTTTTCTAGTTCAATAGTAAAAAGCCTTGAGACAGCACAAAAGGCTTTTAAACAGGAATATAGGAGTGGTCTAGGTACAGATGGCATAGAATCATGAAAAAAAAAGTATTTTGCACAGTAATAGTCCTTTAAGGGAGCAGGGCACTTGAACACACAGCAGCACTAGATCATATTCTGCAGCATCACCAATAAATACAGTCTTGAAATGCCTAAGACTCATGAGTAACCATTGCTCCAACATGCCCAAGAGCTTACATCAGCACCCCCTGACATCCAGAGTGCCTACCTGTGATCTCTGCGAAGAAACTGCTGGGCAAAGAAGCAGGCTGAGAGAACTGAAAACCAGAAATATTTCTTGACCATTCTCGTTGCTAATTTAGATGTAAGGCAATTAATCACCAAATGCTGTACTCTGCATTACATTTTGGTTTAACAGGAGCATAAGCTTAACATAAAATCAATAGACACATACATACGTGTGTGTGTGTGTGTGCATGAGCAGACATGTACATCTCTATAGCTTAGAATTTCTGGTTTGGCATTTGTTTTCTATCTAGACCACTACGTTTTGAGAGACCAAACTCTCAGAAATAGGCATTCCTATGCAAAAGTTAAAGGAAATATTTCATGGATATGAAAAATGCTTTCCCTCATTTTTCAAGACATTAAGGAAAAAATCTAAGAAATTGAAATCCTGTTTTAAATTCCTTCTGTTCCTTAATATATTGTTCAAAATTCTTAATGCTACAATGCACTGGAATTCATGTTTGGAGTCATTTCTCTATAACTATTCCATCTCTTTCCTAATCAGTATGCTGTATGGCTGCTATTTAGTACATATCCCTTAGACTGATTCCTTCCTCCCAGATGAATTGTTTAACATTTTTCTACATTAAACTGCATTTGCTACCTGGTGGTTCACTTACTGAAATGATCCAGAATCTTCTGTGGTTTGATTTGGTTTTTACTACCTGCTTCATATCTTTTAGCAAACAAAAAAATACATAAATAAATGTAATGAAAACAACAGCAAATATACAAAATTCTGTTTTCAAAAAGGATCCAAATGGCTTCTGTTTGTTATCCAGCATTTTCCCTAGGATAAGATTAGAATGCTCTTTTTCATTTGAAACTAAAATGAATACTTTGAATTAAATGTGTCTGTAAAAACATCAAAGACAATTCTGAAATAATGCAGTCAGATATAAATTGAGTGAATGTATATCTCTTGGTTTTGTAGGCATACAGTTACAACCTGTAAAGAAAAAGTAAGATCATCAAGGACCCATCCAACGATTTCTAGTTTTAGAGATTGCTCAGAAGAGGAAAGAGCGTTATTTTCAAAATGTGTATCTGGCCAGTACTTCCATATTACAGTGCAATACCTTTACGATCAAATCAAAGTCCTGCCCTTTGCTGATCCCACATGAGGTGTATTTAAAACATGCTTTCACAGGCGTTTTTATTTGAGCAGAAAGCAATTTATATTGCAATGCCTATTATCTGATTAGGCTGAGATTTTATTAACCCATCTAATGCACTGCTCCTTTATCTGACTTTCATTTGCAGTAGAGCAAGTCTTGTTTCCACTGTCCCCTCAATTTGTAACAATAAGTAAGCTTTGTTTTACTTAGAATTTATTAAAGGGCAGAAATGGCAAATTCTCTCTACAGTAGTCACCCAGACAGTTAAGTAATAAATTGCTTTACAGAACTTGTATAGCTCCACCAACCAGATCAAGATCCCTGCTGCCTTGTTTTTAAATGGCCCTCCAAATCTGTGTTCACCTAATTGTGTTGCAGCTTTTTGCAAAGTGGGTGACATTCACTTCTGTGCACCAAAAGGGTTATTGGTCTTCTTAAGACTTAATACAAATATTAAATGAATGCTATTCTGGTTTCCCCCATGCCCCTGAAATGCCGGGAGCATATTTTAATGACCCAATTTCCTTCGTGCCTTTACAAAGGTGTCTGGTTTTCTTTGAATCTTGCTGGTTTTACTTCTTATCACAGTCTTCCCTGTGGCCATGTTAGGCTGGCAAGTGTTGCAGGATGGAGCATGTTGTAATTTCTTATGTTTGTGCTCCCTGCTTTAATCAGAATGGCATGTATAGAAACCTCTCCTGATAGAATTTATCCTGTCTTTCCAGAGCTCTCAGATCTATAGGCTCAATCACACTGAACATGTGTGTGCTGCACATTCCTTTTCCTCCTGCACAGCCTTGCATAAAGATCATGGTATGAATCCATGCCCTCTCTGTGCTTGGTGTAACTAGAGGGGACACCACTGCATACAGAAGTCTAACCACACACAACCCTTCCTTTGTCTGGCAGTCCAGTAGCCAAGCTGTCTGCAGGTTGCTGCTGCCGTTAGCTGCATTTTTCAGTTTGTGCTAACTCACAGTGGTGTTACTGGATGCCCCTCTCTGACCATCGTCAGGCTTTTTTGAGATGTTACCTACCAATCTATACAACAGCTTCCATTACTGCAGTATTTCAGTATTTACTGGCTTTATCTCCACACTTCCATAAGAGTGGAAAATAAAAGAGAAACAGCATGGGCACAAAGAGAGAAATAATTGTACTGCCACACAAAGATCTTGGGCAAAACAAGGCAGGGGTCCAAGTGTCCAGCATTTTAAATCAGCATCCATCTCACTTCATCCTATTTCTCTGCACTGTTTGCAGCACAAATCACGTAACTCTACAAAGGACACACAAGGATTAGAAAAAGAGAGAGAAATACATGTCTTTGTGTGCATAGTAGGGACATTAGGAGCTGCTTGAATCTGAAGGGACAGAGTTTCAGCTGGTATAAACTGTCCTGATTTTATTGACATCACTGAAGCTACATTATTTACACCAGCTTTGGACCTGTCTGAGAAGCTTTGGCAACTGAACATTTCCAGCCAAATAAAAAGGAGTCTTCCAGGACACTTGTTTATGGCTTAAAAACTAATGAGCAGGATCCCACAAGGATCTAGGTAGCAAATTTTTAAGTTATGAGGGCAAGACCTAGGGACAAATCTGGGGCTGAAAAGCATTTCCATCCAAAGGCTGATGCCACACAAAATGAGCTACCTAGCAACAACAAACAGACTCCATGGTGCTAATGAATTTAAACATAGCATAGATACATTACCACCTATGTCTCCTTCCCTCCAAATCACCCAGATGAGCTCCTATGCAATAAAATGAAGACAACAGATGTTTTCTGAAGCTGAAGCTGCATTCACTGTTTCATCCTTTTTACCCTAAGTTCTTTGCAAACTGTGTCTACTAACACAATTTCTTTCAGAACAGGATCCTCCTGTCAGCCTTTTCACCTCACTCCTGCTCCGCTCTGCATCATCAGCTTTGACATGCAGTAGTAGTATGTTGGTGGAAAGAGAGAAAAAGAAGGAGACCTAACAAGAAATCATTTCTCTTTTGACCTGAGACTGTAAAACTTAGGGAGCATTCTGGCACTGTGTAAGGTTAATAGCAAATAGCATATCACAGCAGCAAGTATAAAGCACTGTCTTTCTTTCTGTCTGTGCAGTAAGTGGGATGAGAGTTTTTATTTTATACTTCATTTACACCTTGCAGAGAAATGGCAGAAGTTTCATCTCCTCCCACTTCTGCAGCAGCACAATATGTTTAACAGCAGCAGCTCCCACATCGCTTACTGGAAGCTCGGGCCTGATGCCGATCACCAGTTCATAGCTACTCTTCCTGCATAACGTTCCCAGATGCTAAAAAACATCTCTTATTTTCTTATTAAAGCTTGTTGCAGAACTAACAGCCGACTGAAAAGCTGCTTGAGACTTTTAATCACATAAACTAAAAACATTGAGGTTTTCCTCAACAGCTCTTCATAAGGAAAAATAGGAGAGCAAATTAACATAAAATCTGTTTAGAAAAATGCTGATATTAAGAGGACAAGCATTTGGACATAAGACAGACAGTCTCAAGCAAGTAGAAAGGGGTGAAGTATATCCTTTGTTTATCAGTATTGGTTCACTGAAAATTTAGTGAAAATCTATAAATGTTCCAGAGGACTCAGAGAAAACTCATGCTAAACAAGGTCAGAGGACTGTCAAAAACAGCCAGTGCTACTCACAAAAGGTAAACATAGAGGACTTAAGTCCTGAGCAAGCCCAAGAGTCCTGCAAGGTGCTCAAGGCCATTGCTTGGGTTGACAGTTTAAAAGGCAGCCAATAAATCAGAGTAATGAAAGGACACTGCTCTTAGGCCAAACTCTTCAGTCTGAAACCATCATAAAGCTAGTAAGATGACCCACGAGATTAGCAATGAGCTCAGAACTATTTTCATTCAAGATAATCAGTTTGAAACTGTCTATGTTGGTAGTGACTGAGTACTGCTACTTCTGAGAACTCCAAAGTGTTCTAGATTTTCTCATGGTCCTGGTTGTCCATCACTACAGTTGTACTCAAGTGACCAAGAGCTGAAGCTACGTATTATTTTAATAAGTTACTCCTATATCCTGTCCATGTGAAACATTCTTCAGCAAAACTTTCACACTACCATTCTACCATGGCAGAGGGGAGCACAACAGGACCACCATTTCAAACATACACCTCAGTGAGCCTTGTCTGTTATGAGCTGGAGGGCTGACATATCAGTCTGCGTACATTACAGTGAAATGGTATTTGTAGAGATAAGTAGAGGAGACAGAAGCTCTGTGAACATCTGGGAGATACTAAAAAAAAAAGAAAAAGCCACTGTCATGAATAGAATAACAATAAAAATCTCTATGTCTGCATGAGCAGATTATCTATCCACATAAAAAGTATTCTCCAGGTAAAATTGTTGCATTGTAGCTATATATATATATTCTTCTCTTTTAATCTTTTATTTAGTCTAAATTAACTAAAAAAGAAAAATGCTTTTAATTAAAAACCCTAAAATTTCCTCAATTAAAAAATGACAGTCATTTTGACTATTAAAAAAAAAAAATCTAACAATTCCATATGTTGAAAAATTTATCAAAACTGATTCTGGACATTAAGTTCTAATTCAACAAATAGTAATTTGAGGCAAAAAATAAAATAAAATAAAAAAATCAACTGTCAAAATATTACCGGCTCAGTACAGTTATTAGCCACATAAGCAAATTTTGTTGCCCTTCCAAATAACAGCTGAAGTATATTTGCAAGCTATTGCAAATGCCTGTATTTAATAAATAACAGAATTAAAAAGGTCCAGAGGACTTTTTCCCGGGCAAACATGTTGCAGATTTAGGAGTCCTATATCCTAATGGAGCCCTAAGTTTAGCTTTCAGAACATGACACTCTAAATTACTCCATTACATTGATACCACATTTTTTTTCAGATTATAACTTTAGGGTTTGTCAGTAACAGTCTCTCGTGCAGAGCGTCAGGACCTGCACATGCACAGCAGTACTCACACCCTCAGCATGCTGCAGGGGCAGCTGCATTTCTTTCATGTCTGCAGTGAGAGATATCTTATGGATCTCATCACTGTAGTCCAAAAAAGCCCAGGAGTTGCTTTGATACACAGAGCTTGAGTCTCTTGCCTGTAAAAGAGCCCTGCTGCACTTTAAGACACACACATGACAATGTCCTGAAACCTGAACTGCCTAAATCAAAGCCAGACTGCTGACAAATCTAGCACAGAACCAGCAAAAGAGGATTGCTTATTAGTGAAAATCTGAGTCTTTGTCTAGATTCAATTCAGCTCTAAAGTCTAAAGACTCATCATAATTCCCATGGCTAAGATCAGAGAAATCCTACTGATGCATAACCCATGCATTTGAAAGCAGAAGATACTACTCAGAAAACAGTCTTTTCTTCCAGGACAGTTAGGGATTCCATGCCGCTCACTCATTGCCCCACCAAATCCCACCTGCAATGGCTCTTGTGAGCACACAGAACATCTGACAAATATAGAAGCAGCTATGCCGTAAGAATAAATGGTAGCTGGTCGTGTTCTCACTGCCAGAACAGACTGCAAAGGGAATTGCACAGAAACTTGCCAGGCAGAAAAACTAAAGGACTCATCAGAAGAGGAGGCTTCAGGGACAGTAAACTTAGGCTACTAGGTGAATCAAAGCAAAAGAACACTTATAAAGTGAAAAGGAAAAATACCTATGGAAAACACCATAACACATTTACATGGTTACCTGATATGGAAAGTCACTGTTATGCTCTTACAAATCTTTAGTCTATGGAAATACTGATTACAGCAAGTCTTTTTGAGTTTGATAGTTTTATGCAAAAAGAGTTCACAAAAACCCTGGAAAATAGCTTAAGCACCCTGAATTAGATGCACTGAATGCAGGGTCCTGTAACTCTGTCAGATGCTAAGGCCATAGTCAAATGCCGAGTTGAACGTCCAGAGGTTTAGGCTACTGCACTTACACAAAAATTGAAAATGAGGATGCCAAAGTTGCTTTAAACTATCTAATCCTCCTGTATCTATTAGTTGCAAAGAACTCAACTTTCTGGACATTTTCACACTACAAAAGCATTTGGAAAGGTATTGGTTGATACTCCTGCTTTTCCAAGATCCAACGTCTTTCAGAATGCTTCTTCCTCCTTTCAACGTAAGATCAATGGCAACACAGAGGATAGATTTACCTTACATAGCACACTAACATTAACAGCCACTAAATTAATTTATTAGGCAAGATGGAAGGGAAGGATGCTTCGAAGTCACTGAAGGGCTAATACAATTTGAGAAATTAAGAGCAAATACCTCGGACCAGAGGAATCAGCTGAATTCGAAGTGATCACATGTGAGGTTTGACATCAGTTCCAACAGTTGGACTTCTGATTTATTCTACTTGTAATGCCTTTTGGTCTTCCTATGTATTTCTACCTTTTTTAGCATAGATGATCCTTACCCAGTTAAAAAGAAACAAACAAACAAACAAAAACTAAAAAGCAGAAGTAGGAAAACTACTTAAGTCAAATTACTTTGGGGAGCATGGGAAATAAATTTTCTTGTGTTCTTTCCTAAACTAAGTTCAGAGACTAAGGCAAGGAATATACTCTAAGTGGGCTGAAACACCATGGTCCTTTTAGTAGCAGAATGGAGAATGATACTAATGTGCTTCCTGTGGACTCAAAATCCACTGAAATTGTGAGAAAAATAAACAACTGTATGGAAAGGCTGAAATGACACAATAGTGTCTAAGAGCTGTGCAAATGTAGACACTGGGCTCTCAAATAATGTTGCTGTTTACAAATCCTCCCAGTAATGTCTGCTGTCTTGCATTTGTGACATTCTCACACCCTTAATGTGTTTAAGCATGAAAACAAGAGAAATATATAGCACTGAAAATATCAATTATATAAGTGCATGTATATCTGACTTTAAAAAAAAAAAAATGCCTTGACAGAAATAAGCATTTTCCCATGAAAATCTTCAGTTTATTCCAAGGGCATTTTTATCATCAATAACAACAGAGTTTCAACAAGATATTGTGAACAGCTAGTTTTGTCTTAGCTGATCATCACCTCTTCCCACACCCAGGAAGTTATGATGTTACCATCTGTGCCAGAAAAATTTGTTTGGGAATGTATTAACCAGAAATGCAATAGCTGTAAATGACTTACAGGTTTTAATTTCGCTGTGATATTTCATACTTTTGAAATTAAAAACATGTACACACAAAAAATAATTTATGTACATACCATCTTAAAGATAGATACACACATATGTAGATATTGTCTCTTACTCATCCTGTTAATATGCTTTAAGTCAGAAAATACACAGAGTAACAATGTTCTGAAACTAAACATTATAACCTGTGTTGTATTTACGACAGAATAATACATCTACAGTTTTTGCAAATCAGTTACTTTATTTTCTTATAAGGAAAAGGTTTTTTTTCCTATATAATGTGTCTTTAGATTTTTAAAAGAGACGCTCATTACTTCCAGGATATAAATTACCTGAAAGCACAAATAGATCTTTGGACTACAATTTTAAGGTCACTGTCATAAAACATTTCTTCCATCTTCCCAACAGTAGTTTTCTGAAAGGTATAACTGAAATGAGAACAATTATATACATTTTTAAAGCATTTGTAAGAAAACTGCTTATCAGTGTCTAGACACTGTGTTCCATAAAATGCATGGATCCACAAGTTGCCTCTGAATGCTGGGTTTAGCCTTTGGATCTCTGATTTAGCTGACAGATGCGCATAATCTCAAACCATTGGTTAGCTCCCTTGTAGCTAAATGGCTCTTCAGATATGTATGCCAAAACTATTCCAGCTGAGGGAGCTAACTCAGTTCATTAAATTTCCTCCAGATCTGGATGTTTTAAGTGGCAGCTTAGTAAGGATAAAAACTCTATCTCTAGTCCAACTTTATTCCTCTTGCTTGATACATAAGCCCATTCTATTTTGTTCCAAGGGTCATGAACATCACAAATGTTTAAGTTCAGGCTTACAACACCAACAGCTTTGTTTATGAGAATCTAAAATAGAGTTTAGCCTGTAATATTTACCTTTTTCTTCTTTGAACAATTGTTAGGCTGGATACCTAACAATTTTGAAGTAATATAATCAATGAAGTATAAAAGAGTAAATGATGCAAAGCAACAGTTACATGGAAGAGCCACGTAGTGGGAGATGACAAGGTACTTTGTTCTATGACAATGAGAGTGTAATAACTGACAATTTTAAAAGTTTATTTTGTTCCCTGCTCAGGTTCACATTTCAAAAACATAAACTCATATAGAAGACTATTTGTGCGTGAAAGCAAATTTTGTACACGATTATACTCACATCAAAAAGTAATTAACATCAAGAATTCCCTTTGTCAGACATTGAAGTGCTGCTTAAAATTAGTAGTCAAAATCACAGAAAACGATTCTTTTTTTAAAGCAATGATTTTTACATTAAATCTAAGAAATTTGAGTTGTAACACAAAGGCTTGATCTTCACTATTGAAGACTAGAGTAATATTAACTGCAGATTAAATCTCTCAACAGATGACTAAACTTATGATTAAACTTCTTTTGGTTTTGGTTAAGACTTGGAATGATGTCACACAACAAGCATGTTTCAATACTGGCAGAGATGCACAAAATTAAACGCTTCCAGATATCTGCTGCTTTGCCCCAGAGAGGGAAGACCCTAGCTAGCAGTAGATATGACCTTATACCATTTGCTTCCGGGGCCACAGCCTCAGCACAGGTTTTGGCTGAAGCCACCAGTGGATGGTCTGGCCCCACTCCACTCTCTCCCCTTGCAGATGTAGTCTGGGTTCTCTGGCAAAAGCCGAAGAGCAAGCCAGGTGGTTCACAGAGGAGTGATTCATTACCTGCCTTTGCAAAGATGGTTAAAGGCTCTTTGTGGTGAAGGCAGCTGGGGACTGTCTCTGATCCTACTGCAACATCAAAAGCAATGCAGAGAGAGGCCCTCCATCCGCAACTCCTGCTCCTGCTGCAGGACCTGAGGCAAGAAGGATGACTAGGCTGGTGCACACACCTCACATTAGCTTAGAAAGAAGCTTAAGGGGAATGAAGAGAGAATGAGAATCTGATCAGCAATGACTGAGACTGAATATCTACGGGATCTGAATAAACAGGTGCCTTTTCATATAAACATCCTAACTTCAATTCAGCAGATGGGTACAGCTTCTTCACAAGCCCGATGGGGATCTGATTATTGCTGATAACCCCATCTCTGGGCCAGCAGAGAGCAGGCTTCTTGCCACCTCTGCAAATTACCATCTCTTGACTTTACTCCTCTCTGTGGCTCAGCAATAACTCAAGGAATCTTTTTGTTTCTGTCCCACAAGTCAAGACACAGATACAGAGTCAGCTCGAGTCTTTGGAACCTGTGACTGCTGAATTCAGGAAATCTTGTTCCAGCAACTACAGATATTACTACAATAAGGAGAAAAAAAAATATATCTTTCCCTGCAGTGGTATGGTCCTGATTAAGATCTTCCCTCCAAAATCTTTCCCTACTTCCACACAATTTGTATCGTGAACACGCACTCATTAAATAACACATTCAAAAACCAGAAATTTGTAAATCTCTGAAACAAATCCAGCTCTACTGCATGTCCTCTACTCCACTGCCAGCTCAACAACAGTCAGTCTCCTTACCAGTGGTAAGCCCATGGTAGAACAGACCTCCCACTATAAGCAGAGCCTTAAAATAAATGTTTATCATTTAAAGAGAGAAAATAAATGATTTTTAAATGTTTTTCACCATCCAGGCTCAGTGTGTCATCCAACTCATATAAAAATGGATGTTTTTACACAATTACTTGTCCTCTGGACTCAACTGCTTCATCTAATAATCGATGCCTCCCATTTACACACATTTGCATAAATTCTTTAGCTTCTTCTACTGGTTAGATTGTAAAAATCACGTGTGTGGATATGTAGGAGTAGACATACACATATACATCCAGGGCAAGACTGTTTATTCAGAATAAATGATTTGGCCATAAAGGAAATTAATTAGCTGGGTGGATAGAACCTCTGAGAAAAACAACATCGGAGATAATACATGCGAGTGAAATGCCTTTTTTCAAGCATTATTTCACAAAACTCATAGAGCCTGCTTAACTAAAAAAGAAAAAAATGCCTCAGCCATATTTCACTTAACCTACTGAAAAGGTTCATATGATAAAAAGCAGTGGCTTTATTTTCCAAGCATCACAACAGAGAAGTACCTTAATGTCATTTTGGAAAGTCACACCTTCTAAAAAATCCAACACCTGGAAATACTGGGGCATGGACAGGGTTTCCATAATAACAATTACTTTTCCCTACATTCAGCCTTGATATATCTTTCATTTACACCAGTATATTAACCCTTCAATGACACCTCTCTCCTTCTGAATTCAGATACTGGAACATTATATAATCACTCACCTCATTTCCAGAGCACAGGTAAACAGCTTGCTTGTCGACACAGTCCATTTAAATCAGAGCTGAAAGTGTCAAGTGAAATGATTAAATCAAGTTCCACAAATTTCACAAAGAACACAATTAGGCAACAGCCACCATTAAGGCAAATGCCTAAAACTAAGGATTTCAATTCAGTTTTGTCCACTGGTCTTACTTATCACGATGACTGAGTATTTTACAGTGTAAAATCTGCAGGTGTGCCAGGCATTGTGTAAATACTGTGCAGATACATTAGTTAGCAGTCAGCCTCTATGATGAACAGTATCTATATGCTGCAACATATAAGGCAGACAAAAGGCAGAATCAATGCAGGAGCAAGAGGTGAGGAAATGATTCCTGAAGTTTAAATTTCCTGATCCAGGAATGCTACGCTAGGAACCGAACTCAGCACCTTCATTCCTGCTGACATTACCGACCGTTTTCAGCGAGGATTTACCTCTATACCTTTGCAGGCAGCAATACGGCAAAGACAAATCACAAGTTTGCTGCTGCACCAGGATGAATCGGCAGGCCTAATGAGGAGGCTGATGAGAATTTAGTCCACTCATTGCCCTACTCACGCAGCCGTCCTCTGGCATTAGTTTCTAGCATGGTTAAAGTTAGACCTGTGAGATTGAAAGGTTTCAGGTGTTGCAATTGTCGCGGAAGGGACCAGAAGGCAGAAGTGGAGCTGACTGAACTCTAGAGGAGTGCTTCGCTACGTGAGGTCAGGAAGGAAAGGCGTACGCACCTGCGGGCAGTGCCGCCGCCTTCTGCTCCACTTGGCCTTGTTGCCCTTCCTCCCATTGGCCTTAAGCCACCAGTCCAGCTTGTTAAGATCCCTATGCAGAGCGTTCCTACCCTCACAGGAGGTAACGGTCTTGCTTAACGGGGTGTTGT
>JANHFX010023788.1:0-27230 GCA_027560015.1 Chloroceryle amazona
CCTGGGCTGCAAGCACACACTGGCTGCTCATGTCCAGCTTCTCATCTACCAGCACCCCCAAGTCCTTTTCTGCAGGGTGGCTCTCTATTGCCTCCTAGACCTGGGTATCCTGGCGGATAACAAGTTAACCATGAACCAGAAACATGCCCTGGTAGCCAAGAAAGCCAATGGCATCCTGGGGTGCATCAAGAAGAGTGTGACCAGCAAACTGAAAGAGGTTCTTCTCCCTCTCTAATCTGACCTGGTGAGGCCATGTGTAGAGTACTGTATCCAGTTTTGGACACCCCAGTTCAAGAGAGACAAGAAACTACTGAAGAGATTCCAGCAGAGGGTTATGAAGGTGATTAGGGGACTGGAGCATCTTTTGTAGGAGGGAAGGCTGAGAGACATGGGTCTGTTTAGCCTGGAGGAGAGAAGCCTAACAGGGGAGCTTGTCAATTTTTATCAATATCTAAATGGTGTGTGTCAAGAGGATGGGACCAGTCTCTTTCCAGTGGTGCCCAGTGATAGGACAAGGGACAATGGGCACAAATTGGAACACGGGAAGTTCCATCTGAACACGAAGAAAAACTTCTTTATTGTGTGGGTGACTGAGCACTGGAACAGGCTTCCCAAAGAAATTGTGGACTCTCCTTCTCTAGAGATATTCAAAACCTGCCTGGACACATTCCTGGGGAGGCGGGGGGACTAGATTATTGCTAAAGGTCCCTTCCAATCCCTACCATTCTGTCATTCTGTGTAATTTCAAATAAAATGTGAAATATGGATTGGTGTTTTTCACTTATCATTTGTTTCAGACATGTGGGGAAGATGATTGTTTTGCAGTGTATGTAAAAAGGCAACCTGATTTTTCACTCTTATAGACTGTATTGCATCTCTTAGGTATGAAAAGTAGCAACAGGCAGTGTGAGGTTCACTATCTCATGTTGATTTGGAGGGGAAGCAAATCTTCTCTGGGAGACAAATACAGCCATAAGGGAATTATCTGGAATCAGTCCACCCAGTTTACCTTACCTGCCCTGCAAGACTAGCATTGGTGAAAGGATTTTGGAATCAATTCATAATATGTATAAAACCAGATCAGCAGGACCAGATGATGTTCACCTAAGAAGTCCAGGGAAGCCCAGATATATAATTGCTGAATTATAGGTTTCTTAGCTTCTTTTTCGGTCATCTACTCTTATGCTATCTACTGTCAGAGGGAAGGGAACAAAGATAACATGAACTTCTTTTTAAAAAAATAAATCTTCAAAGAGAAATAAAGAGGATCATAAACCAGTAAATATGGCTTTTAGTCCAGGCCTATTAGTAGAAATTATATTAGTAATCCAATAAATAAACATAATATAATTGAGAAGATTTAATAACTGAAGAGAAAATTTATGTCTCCCAAATTTGAGAGATATGAGTTCTTTCAAGGAGTCAGTAATCACATGGAGAAAGTTTACCATCTAATCCATCTTGCATTAAAGAAACTAAGATGTCATGTGGAAAAGTAGGAAGTTGTGGATCAGTACTCAACTGAAAAATAAATAACAAATTACAGCAATAAATGCTCATTCTTGAAAAAGGGAAAGGATTGTCAGGGGAACTTTCTTAGGGATCAAATATATTCTTAAGCAGTCTGAAAAAAAGACTGAACAATTACATAAAAAAAACCATGCAAATTAAAGAAAAATAATCTCAGTGGCCAAAATTGAACTAGACCATAGTGTTCTGCAAAAAAATATTTTGTAATACCAAGTGGCAGAATGATAAAATAGAAAATAAAATTCATTGTCAGTAATTTGCATAATGCACATAGTAAAAACAACCCCAACTATACATAGAAATGATGAACTCTGAATGAACTTCTACCACTGAAGAGAAAGACCTCTAAAGTCACAGTTTTTTGAAATCTCCTTCTCTGTGTATAGTCAAAAGGAAAATTTAATGCAAGGAATTAGTAGGAAGAGAATAGAAAATGAAACAGGAAACTACTATACTGCTGTACAAACACCTGATGCAAACTGCTTTTAAATATCATGCCTTACTCTGATGATTCCACTGCAAAAAAGATACAGTAGAGTAAGAATTTATACGAAAGGCCACAGGAAGGATCAGAGAAAACAGAAAGGATTCTTTCTACACAAGCAGATTTTAAATTCATTCAAGCATAGCTTAGAAAGTGAAAGAAAGCCTACTGAAAGTGAAAGAAATGCATGAGAGAAGCATGGCAGAGAAGGTAAATGTTGAATAATTTTTCATTGTTTCTCTTAATACCAGAAATGGAGGGAACTAAATGAAATCACAAGGCATCAAGCTAAAAGCAAGAGTAGAAGTACTTTTTTTCACATTCTCTGTAAAGGATCTGGGGAATTTGCTTCCTCTGGATGTTTTCCCATTAGTACAAACAGGATTGAACAAGGTGAAACAAATGTGTGTAAGAAAGGTCCACTGATGGCTAATAAACACAGTGGCAAATAGGCAGACTCTTCAAAACTTAAGGCACAGCTTGCAGCCAAAAGAAAATATAGCTTTGAATTTTCATTTCTTTATCCTTTTTCCTAAACTAGGCACGATAACAGATATTAGAGAAAGGATGTAAGGCTGTAAAAATCCTTTGTTTGGCACCAGTTTGCTCATTATTGCAGAGAAGGACCAGTTCCTCTATCTTGGCTCCTCTGAAGCTGTCAGGGCCCTCAGGTCATACACAAGAACAGGGAGACTTTCCCTGTTTTGTAATAGGCTTGGTAAAAGAAATCTGCTTGAATTTCCCTATGCTACATTCAAGGTCAGTCCAAACCTGTAAGTTGTCCTCAGTAGGATTTAATGGGAATAAAATCACCGTATTAGAATTTGAGAGCATCTGGTAATATGCTCAGTGCCACAGGTCTTACATTCCTGATTACTGAGCTACAGAGTAGATACTTAAATATTCACAGGAGCACCTTAACAGAAAGTGTGCAGAGGGATATGCCTATAGCTAATTTAAGATCATCTTCGTTTACTGGTAATTTATTTGACTTCAGAAATGCCTTTAGAGACCAGTGTGGGTAACTCTATATATATTTCTTTCTAATCTTATTTTTTAAGCAACTATCTTAAATTCAAGCATTTGTTGAAAGACTGTTCTCTGCTATTGTAAGGAGGATGTCATTATCAAGGGATAGGAGTCAGCTCTAGCCATTAATGCACACTTCAAGTATCTCATTAACAAGAAGCAGGAGTTCTGAAGACAGAGTTATGACAAAATTGGGTCTTTAACAAAACTTTGCTAGAAATTTTGCAGATTTGTCTTAGGTCGCATCATAAATATAAGAAGTATCTTTGATGATTTGGAGAATTTTACCAGACCTCATCTGATAGGTTTTATATCATAGTCAAAAAATCACATCAGAGCAATAGGGAGTTGAATAAATCACAGTATGACAAGACAAATATACAAGCAAAGAGTCTGCTGTGATTCAGGAATGATGACTATAGATAACTATCAAGACCAGTGAAAAAAAGCTATTTCTTTTAATCTTCATCTGTTATTGGCAATGCTAGGCACTAATGCACCTGCTAAGATAGTGTCTGCACTAATGAATGATATGAAGTAGCTGGGAAGGCAGATGGTATGTCAATAGCTGCAGCCTTTACCAGCCAGTTAAAATTGATTCCCTCAGGTCCTCTGCAGCACAAAATTCCACCTGTGGCATTCAAAAACCTAGGAGAAATTGTCTTCAAGTTCTCTTTTGAAAAAAGAACAATTTTAACTTTAGTTATTATAGACACACAATACTTAGTTGAACTTTCCAGATTTAAATGGGGTTATCACTCAGGTTTGATTTTTAGAAATGATGAACTTGCACTTCTGTCAATGGTAACTGGACACCTGTGAGAACCAGATTCACACTGACCTGACAGAGCTGTCATTTTTGTGCCACTGATGAAATCTGGATCCCTTTAAATCAGGGACATTTGTATCTTTTGGTACAGTGGGACCAGCATTCTTCAGAGAGAGAAAATCTTCTTCAGTCCCTATGTAGTTTATTTTTCAGCTGGTACTATTTAAACCTTTCATTCACATTCTCATTCTCACTCATTTAAAGGAAAGAGATACAGTTTTAAAATTTGATTGTACTGAGGCAAATAAACTGAAGTTAAATAATTACGGAGTGACTTACCAGTCACCTCTCAAGTGCATTAAAGGACTAATCCACATTTGAGGAAAGAGAATGTATTTCCACATGTGACTTTTCATGTATGTGCCTGTAGCACTATTCTAGTCTATGCCAGTAGATACTCCCCTGGATATCATGGGTAGAATTTTTCAGACCTAACTCTAGATATTTCAAAGTAGTTTATTATAACCACATAAGTAAGAATAACCCTCCAGAATATAACTTATAATAGTAACAATTAAGGTTTCCATACCAGTCCTCTAAAAGCTGCTTTAAATGTAATTTCATACAACTGACCATTATCTCTGAGTCAGCACTGTAGACCTTTAAAAGTGCTTAAAAATAAAATACACGGCATCCATTTTTTCATAACAAAATTACCTGTGGTGATGATTTCAGTGAATTACAGAATAATGGTTTTCTTCTGGAAAAATAAAAAATCCAAAGTTTGTTGAAGTTGGAAACAGGTATTAGAACTTTAATGGCTAAAGTTTACAGCAAAGGCTCATTTGAAAATATCAGGAAACATCCTAAAAGTGTGTCATAGATGCTTTACAGTATATCCAATAGAAGGTAGGTGCCATTGATCATTTCTACAGTAGCAATTTGTCAGTTTTTGGTTAGAGAAAGATATGAATTTTTGCAATTTTATAGGAGCCTTTTTAACTGCAATGTTAAATAAAATCAGGTTTTGCCATATCAGTACTATCTCCATTTAAACATTGATTTCACCCTACATACAAATAGTAGGATTAAGAATACAATGGTATTATTATCTTCCATGACAAAAGTGAACAATTGATTATGGGGAGATAACAATTTTGTGCTGAAAGAGAAAATTAACAAAACCTAGATCCAACTCAAATATGATCAGGCATCTTTTTCAAAACATGATTCTTCAGCTCCCCTTCCTCTCATACAGCCCACAGTGTGTCTGTGGGGTGTAGGCACTTCTGTTTTCTATTTCAGTATCCCTGAGTCAGTTAAACCCCTGACTGTGGGCATCAACAGAAACACAACAACCTTTATATGTCTGACCACCAAAGCACCTAAATATGGACCATCCTTCCCCATCAGTCCCTAACTCTGTGATTGTTTCCAAGCACACCTACAGCAGTACTCTCTGCACAAGGGTAGGGGCACTTTAAGACTTCTTTATACCATCTCCCTGAAAAGAACAAAGCCTGATTAATAGCCTATGGGTTTAGCTGTAGTGGAAAGCTTTAGGAACCAGTCCTAGAATAAGGATAGAAGCTGTTTCTTTCTTCCAGCATAGGGACTACTTAATGTAAAATGTATGGACAATGCTGAAATGAAGAACTGAGGATTTTTGACTGTGGAAGAAAGATTTTGTCAGAAGCTGTAATATCACTGCCTTGATGCTCTTTCCATCTGCTGGAATACTACAACCCAGCTAAAGAAAATGAGTGGAGACCAACACCATTCATCCAGTCTTGCGAAAAAAGCTGGTGTCTCTACAACTACCTGAAAGGAAGTTGTAGTCAGGTTGGGGTCTGGCTCTTGTCCCAGGCAACTAGCGACAGGACAAGAGGGTATGGCCTGAAGCTGCACCAGGGGAGGTTATGGTTGGGTATTACGAAGCACTTTCTCATGGAAAGGGTGATTAGACACTGGAATGGGCTGCCCAGGGAGGTGGTGAAGTCACCATCCCTGAAGGTATTTAAGAAAAGATTGTATGTGCCTCTTAGTGACATGGTCTAGCTGATGTCATGGTGTTGGGTCATAGGCTGGACTTGATGATCTTGGAGGTCTATTCCAGTCTCAGAAATTCTGTGATTCTGTGATTCTGTCTTGGGTACACTTCCATGGCTTGGGGTTTGAATCTTCTTTTAGAGAAATGCAAGCACTCTGAGCTGTACGAGCTGAAGGAGGATAGAGATGGGACAAGGCATATTTTTCTCCAATGGCCTCCATGCTAGAGAACAGTCCTGAGCACATCTAATTCCCTGGTCTAGAAGCAGCCACTGTGCAGCATATGTCACTAATCTACCTGAAGCTTCCCTGAAGCAGAAGGCTCAGCATGGAGAAGAAATGTAGAGTGTTTCTGAGCAGATGTCAGCACGTTCAGAAATCTCAGCCATATCCACAACAGGGAAGCATGTCTAAAAGTTCTGGTCATACAACTGCCAGGTGGAAAGCGTCAAGGCTGCCAATACCACAAGAGTTCTTGAAATTCCAGGCATGTTCTTTAAAATCATGATTGGGGTTTCTGTTGGAAAAGGGATTCTGTTAGAAATTTTGGTCTACAGTAGCCCCATTTTTTAATCTGTATTAATGACTTACATATTTAAAGTCCATCTTGGTTCTGATAAAACACTTCAGTCAGTATTTGGCTCTAGCCTCTTGCTGCTCTGTGTGGATGTGTTGCCTCAGCAGTGTTAACAGGAGTAGAAAGCAATAAAAGTTTGTTTTTGTTTTAAACAGTGTAAGCCAATCTACCCAAGAATACACACAGAGAGCTGTTACACTATTTAACAAGGTGCCATTTTTACATGGTCACTTTTTTAATAATAAGTACATTATGCTGCTAGTTGTGCCAAATAACATAAGTTTTCTTTCCTCTAACTAAAGATCACACTGTGAGGACTTTCTCTGCCAGAAAATAGGACTATTTATATCTAGTAAAAACTTCTATGAACTAGTTAGTGTTGCCAAGTGCTTACTCTTTTGCTGCAGATGGTTATGTTAGGGCAGAGTTTCTCTTTTTAAAAGTCACTTCTATACTTGAAAATGTACATTAACAAAAGAATAAAATTTAGAAATAAACTATAAATGTAGTTACAATGTTGTGGTCATCCAACTTGTGAGGGAAGTATAAGCGTTTATTCAAAACCACCACAGAGTTAGAGTGCTCATTTCACTAAAGACAAAACTAAAACCATGAATACTACTAATTAAACAAAATTGTAAGACCTCAGTCTCATGCTAAATCAGTGACAGCCTATTAAGTACCCCTTTGGTGCTAGTACCAACCGATTCCTTGCTCAGATATATGGGGAAAATTTAATTCCTGCTTGAATCAGCAGAGAGAAACATTTTCATTGACAAATGTGCTCCTATTGCAAGTGATAGGCAGCAGGCATCCAAGATACATGCCTATACCACATTTATCCAAATTGTGAAGTCTGGTTAATTGGGAGGGGAGAAAAAAGAATAGGTTGAAGAACTTGGAAGTGTGACTGTGGGAGGGTAGAACTCCTCCTGGCATTACAGCGCTCAAAAACCACTCCTCCAATGACAGAGGAAACTTGGATGGCTAAGGAATTCCAGTGTATGTAGCCAACAGCACATAAAGCAAGTGTTATATCTGGCTGTTTTCAATTCCCCAGCTCAGATGACCAAGGCCTCATCCATAACAGAGGCAGCCTGTAGCATGAATCCAGACCTCTATTTTTGCATGCAGCAAGAAGCTTTTCACCACTCTGTTGTCAGGTTTAAGCTCTGTTTAACATCATGAGGAAAAGCATGATTGCAAGAGCTATGGGGCATTTTTGTCATAAGTGATGGTGAAATGGAGGCAGATGTTGGATATAAAATTGACAGTGTAAATCATTAGTAATGTTTGTGTGGATATCCCGACATCTTAATTTGACCGGCATAGTGTTGCTGCTGCATCTCTAACAGAAGAGTCTATGAGAAGTGTAACTGAAAGCGTAGAACTTGTTTTCTGTCTCTTCTCTCTGTCTTTAATAAAGAGACTATTTAACTTCTGTTATAAATTTTAAGAATTGATGGGAAATTCTAAAGAGGACTAATTGAAGCTTAAAGTGGACATTGGGAAAAACCTGTCCTGGGAGGACAATGTAAAACTAGCAATCACAGGGGCTGTGGGATCTCCATCCCTAGAGGTTTCTTGAAAATCTTTTGGGATTTCCAAGAATCAGCTAGAAAACAGTCAAGGCCGATAGGATTCAGTTTTGACAATAGCCCCGCTGTGATTAGGCTGTTGTGATTTACTTTACGTGAAGACTCTAATACCTGAATAGCTAATCAATTTAATATTTGTTTCAAGTATTTTTTTCTGAGAGCCCAGAGCATGGAGTACAGCCTTGGAATAAGTCTCAACAAATAAGTGCTGAATGAAGGATGATTTCCCTACAAGTATCAGCAACACTTTCCTAATGCTCTTGGTTATCCATGCTAAGAGTGCTCAGAACAGAGTGCAGCCTGTAGAGGCTATCGAATTCAAAAATTGTAATATCTCTGTTGTTTTGATACTGTTAATAATTGTGTACTCTCTGACAGTTTTTTTGTAGCTTCTCCATCTTAACTGATATTTTGCATGACGTACAGCATCATTTCCTCTTTGAATCCTTTGATCAGCTCTATTTATCCTTTCACATCACATTCAGGTTGCTTGTACTCACATCATACTATCCATACTGATCTCTTATCTCCTCCTTTTCTCTTAAATGTTCTTCACTATTCCAAATGCATTTCTTTCTGTCCCTCCTGCTGCTTCTGTTAGTTAAAAATAAGCAGTAATGTTCATTATTTGTTTTATGCTTCTATCTTCTTTCACACTGCATATTTATTTCATCTCTGTATTTTTCTCTCTCATTATGTAGGTAAATTCTTCAGGGAAAGAATTATTTTGAAAAAATGTTGTGTGTGGTTTTTTTTATATTTATGACTCAGGGTTAGCATAGTAGAACCTATAAGGACAGCAATAGTCATTAGATTGCTCCTTCTTTGTCTGCCATTCTTGCTGAAGCATATTCCATTTTTTACCAGTATGTAGAACTTTTCCCTATAACTGTGTTCCAAATATCATCTCCCTTAATATTTTTAAATGTAAATGTGACCGTGACTTTTATGTTTGCCTTGACAATTGTTTAGTCCACTATATTTAGACCTGAATGTTATATTGGAAAAAAATGTCTGTACTATTTATATAATTTACTTTAATATGTTGGGTTTAAACATAACTGTTCCAGATTTTAAGCATTTTGGTAAATGACACACCTTTTAGACAAATGTGGTTCACACATGCTATACTCTGTAATTTTAAAAGGTATTTCACCTTTATTAACACCTGTCCTTCAATCTTGTCTATTCTTGTATTTGGAGGGAGAGAAGCAGACAGTATACTTAGACTACTGGGGAACAATGCTTGAAAAACATAAATCCTTAAGAAGAAAATCCACTTCAGTTTAAACAGCACTCCTAAACCTGCCAACTGTATACTGTTTGCTTGAATCACACCCTAACTGTTCAACCAGTCCTCTTTTATCCAGAAGCTGTTAGTTCTCTAAAGACCAACATTGCACTGAAAATGAGAAATTATCTAATCATCTGTCAGCTGTCATCCTCTTGTTTTAGGCAGTCTCATGCCTCCAGTGTGCTAGATAACTCCAGTAGGATTTCTTCCTCTAAACTCACCTACTTTGGAGAAGACATTTTTCTGTCACTTCCCAGATGCACTGTCAATATATCTTGAACCATAGAAAGCATTTCTTTTATATGACAAATTAATTTTGTCTTGATAGAATTTCTTTGCTACTAAAATCAGCTATGTTTTGTAGATAATTTTCTGACTATTCATTGTTTTATTAATAGGGAGCTGTTTGAAGCTAGGCATACACTTTAATTCTCCTTCAATTGAAAGGTTTTCTCCTGAACAAAAAAAAAGCTGATTCAAAGTCATGGTGTAGTGTCAGAAGATCATAGCCATCTTCTCCCATTTTCCTTTTACTATGCAAATGAATGACATAAATAATTTCTGCATCTTTCCTAAACACTAAGTGGAAAAAATGTATTCGTAGACAGATGGACTTCTCTATCCACACAGACCTTTTGTCTCATCTCAGCTGCAAGTTGTTCAAGTCATGTTCCATTAAGACCATTAGACCTCTCAGCTGACACTGCTTTCACTTATCTTCTACATCCTCTAGTCTGGTGCCAGTGTCTCTGGTCTGTTATTTAATTTGGCAGACAAACACGCTCAACTGACCCAAATACATTTTCTGGCCTCCCAAGATTTATTGACTGCCAGAATGTGAGTATATCCTTCAGCAGAGGAAATAAGAAGGACTTACTTTGTTAATGTATCTCATTCATTAATCCGCTGAGGAAAGTTTTTCTTGTTGCCATCTTAAAGAGTGAATTGTGATTCATTAACATGTTTCTTGCCCTAAAATAACACCAACTCCTTATTTTAAAAAGCTGACCTAAAGGATTATGACATACTGCTTTATAGAACCTTTAGGAAGTGGCAGCTCCCAGGGGAAAAAAAAAAAAAAATAATTCTAGAATACAAAAGCAAGGAGTTTAGCAACAGCTCCCACTTATGATATTTTTGATATCTTAGTTGTGCTAAGAGATTTGACTACACAGTATTTTGCAGTCATACGATGACCAAAATATCTCCTCCTGCATTTCCTACCAGGCTTCCATGTAATGTTGGTCTAATCTGCCAATCTCAGTAAAGGAAAACTATTTAGTTGAAAACATTGCATTGAAAAGCATCCTCAAGCAATACCTTTTCCGTCATCCCAAATGATGAAAAATACTAAAGCTTGTATCAGACTTCTTCTCTTTTACAGGAATGTAAGCAGGTACATAAAGTAAATACTAATTTTCTTCAGAAAATTTCAAGGATTGTAAATACTATACTCATAGCTTTTTTCTCATCCATATAGGGTTACAGAATAACAATATATATGCATAGATTAATTCATGCATGACATTTTGCACTTGTGTAGATGGGTCCTATGGAAATTTTTTCATATATATATTGCTTTTAGCATTTAGAATGATTGTTTTTTAAATCATTATCTTTAGAACATTATTTGCACACTTCATCTACAGTGTTTATTAAATTGCTTCTCTTTGCATACAGCTGACTTGTGTAAAACTAGTGCATTAAAACCAGCTATTTAAAAATTGTAGACTGCTATTCAAGCAGAGCTAGAGGTCTCTATCCACTTTTCTCATGATGGTGCATGAATAGGGAAACATGTATTTATAAGACAAACATCTTTTGACTGTGAACCGTGGGCCACCACTATCCAGCATACTGCTTCATATATACTTTAATACTAAGCAAGAGAAGAAACTATTGTAACATCTGATAGAACCAAAATACTAGTGAATCTTATTTAGCAGGAAATGCTTAACTCTTCTGCCAAGGGAATATCAAAATTTGTTGTGACATTTCTAAGGGTAACATTAAGAGGCACTCACATTGTGCTAGAAAAGAGTGTCTCACATGTCTTTATGGAACAAAGAAATTATAATCAACAAAGTAGCAAGAAGAACACTTTGATTTGCAAAAGGTGGCTAATGCTAATTTTTTAACTGCATACAGTTCTTGTTCCAACCCATAATTAGAGAGTCTAATCACATGGCCTAGTAATGGTCACATGGTCTAGTAATGCCTGAAGATTGGTTTAGACCATTAAGGTAGCATGGCAGCCACCAACCTGTCCTTACTATCCTGATGCATTGCAAGCTACACTCTTCCTGTTTTCACTGGTTTAATTGCCATTTACTTGTGAAGATTTTCCCTACAAATTTTTTTTGTCACTAGATGCCACTAAAGGTCAAACAGGCTGCACAGGAGACTGAAATCCACCCATAGACACTATTGTACTAATTGTTGCTTTGCTTAACGTTCAGAAGATGCATGTCACTAAAGCATAGGAGAGGCAAACAGAAGTCAAGCTTTTGTTGTACTTGGCTATGAAGTGGGTGGAGCTAGAAACATCATCAGGTGCTTAATAAAAAATGTCACAATGTCTGCAGTTGATTTGGTGAATTACTAAATTCCTTTAAGCGCAGCAAAAATAATTTAAGGCAACCATATCAGGGAATTCCTGTGGGCCTATAGCTTCTGAAGAAAATCTTTCCACTGGGATGGAAGGAAGCACAAGAAAGGTATACTTGAGACAGCATCTCACTGCTCTACATCCTGTTTTAGGCCACCAATGAGTAAAAATTTATATAAAAATTCCCAGCTTAATAAGTCAAGGAGAATTATAAGATGTTTTAAAATCTTGGTATGGGTCTGTAACTGCTGGGAAAAAAAATCTGCTGACTTTGAGGTGAGGGAGAGTTGACAGGAGGGACGAATGAAACTACTTTGTATTCTGGATTTAATTTGTCCCTCAAAGCTCCTGCTCCCTTAATCTTTATTTTAACGGGAATCATTTATACTGTCTTAAAATTGGATTGTACCTAGCATTCCTAACCTTCATGCCAAGAGTGATATCAAACTGCATTGTTCAAGGAGATATTAGAGGGCCCTTTTGTTTGGGAGGTCCAATCCCATCAGTGAAGCTTCCTTTGATTAAGCTATGTTCTTTAGAAACACATAGCATGTTGTTTTCTGCTATGTCTGATGCATCGAGAAGAGCTTTGGCTGGGTGTGGGAATCTTGCTACTTCCCAGCAATGCTTAGAGCAACACTCAGTGAAAGTAATGAAATCCAGTTCCAGAATCTAGCTCCTGGATCCAGTTCCCATCTGCGGCTGAATCCAGTCTGGGACATCCCCAACACCTGCTCCACAGCTTTAGGGGTGACAGTGACATAACTGACATTAGGAGGATTGGTTTTGTATATATTAATTTTATTATTATTATCATTAAAGCTATTTTAATTTTCTTCTCCAATCCATAACTTTCTCTCCCTTACTCCATTTCTCTTCCCCTTTGGAAAGGAAGACAAGTTAATCACAGAATCATCAGAGTTGGAAAGGACGTCTAGAGATCATCTAGTTCAACCCCCCCACCAAAGAGCACATTACACAGGATCACATCCAGGCAGGTTTTGAGTATCTCCAGTGATGAATAAAGAATATATGTCATTTGTCTAGTGGCTGGTCCAGCTCTAAAGCCATGACACATAGGGATATACTTTGTGTTGTTTGTGCCAGAGACAAATACATAGGTTATTTCCTCAGTTTCCTGGGTACATGTGCAGTAGCATGTCCTGGGGACATGCTTGATTAACCTCTCAGTGTAAGTCAAAGGAGGAACTGATGTGAATATGTCTGTAGTTTAAAGTAGTGATGGTTCCTTTTTTTTTTTTTTTCAATAGGTTTCCATAATCTCTGGCATTATGACAATCCACTGCACATGTAGAAAGAAGGATAGAGAATAGGTATCAAAGATATCCAAATAATGGTAGTAATAATATAGACCAAGGAGGAAGAAAGAAAGATTAAGCACGTCCAGAATTGGAAAGTGAGATGTGTCAGGGATCATCTGCAAAGAACAAATATTTCAATGAGAAGCCACCATACTTATTGTTATATAAAGGTAAAAGACATTATTAATACAGAAGTGAACAGTTTCTTCTGAGAAAATTTATTTGCTGAAAAATTATTTCACCCTTCAGTGTTGACCAGCGGGGATCTGGGGAGGGAAATACTTTGGGAAAATAAAACTAAAAAGTAGAAAGTAATGAAGATTTAGGTCCTTTGATTAAGATTATTGTTTTTTTGCTTGTGTTTCTTCCTTTCGTGTTTTCAAGCTTTTGTTTTTAAAGATGGGGAAGTTTGAAAAATACACCACCCCCCCCCAAATTTGAGTTTGGAGAAAATAAGAAGAGAAAAAATATTTTCCTTATCTCCAAGTGGGACTAAAGATAAAGATTGTCTCTAATCACAGATTAGTCTTTTATTACAATTCTTTGGCACAGGAATTTATATGTAATAAGGATTATTTGGAGCTTTTACGTCATTTGACCTTGTTGCATGTAGCAGCGATATCAAGAATACACCTGTTGTTTATGTCTGTTCAACAAATTACTTGGCTTTGGCAAAGAGAAAACACAGCTAAATAAATTTCATATTTAGCACCTAAAATGTCTTTTTCATTATGTGCAGAAATGGGTGCATATTGCTGTTACTTCCATCATGGCTCTCCTGTTAGAAGACATCAGCATGGCAATCTAGAGCTGAGTAAGGGCTCCTGGCATGTCTAACCAGTTTTATTAAGCCTACCTGCAAAGCCTGTCACTGCAGATCTGTACATTATCTGTATCTGTGCCACTCCAGTGTGCACTGCAGTCTTGTGTGGTCATTACTAAGATTTCTTCAGCTAAGGGAATTGTGGCATTTTGTGCCTTTTCAATCACTGTTCCAACTGCTGACATTGTCACAGAGACATATCAGATAGCTGCTCTGTTCTTTTTTGTATCTGCATTATCGTTGCAGAAGGATGCAGGCATGGATTTTGGGGTCCCATTTCAAGCTGTGTGTTTGATTTCTTAAGTTAGAGTTGGATACCAGAGATGAAAGTGTGTATGCTAGCACCTTGAATAGCAGAGTGGAAAAATCTCTTCCATATTGCATTCTTTGCTAATTCCCCATTTTAGTGCATGACAATTAACTCGGTCTGATGGGCTGTCATCACCACTTAGTCAACTAAAAGTCACTCAAAGAAAATCAAGAAAGTGTAAGCCTGTATGGAACTTGCTGCAGCCCTCCAGCATCAGATCAGGCAAGTAAAGGTGCTCAAACAACTTCTGAAATACACAGCTGTTTCTCACAGCGATCTTTTCAGACACACACAAAAATACATTTCCTCCATGTGAAATAATGCTGTAGGAATATCAATAGCTATTACTAGATTAAGGGACCACGTATGTTCTTTTCTTCCCAGTATAATGAGGTCACACTTTCTTTGCAGAAGTTTGGCAGATGTCTATACAATTACATCTATGAAGTTACAAACAAAATAGAGCTTAAGCTGGTACCACCTTCCAACCACCTCAGATATTGTCTCAGATTAGCAGAAATAAAAGATCTCATTGTAAAAATTAAAGAATAGACTATTTCATGTCTCTAGAAAGAAATAGCAATTCACCCTTACACTTTTCATTTTAGATTCTGTGATTATAGAAAAGTCATGAGTATATATTGTTTAATGGTTGTCCTTCACTTTAACTCCCACCAGGGGTGTGTAATGCATCTAAAGAATCAAACCTATAGAAAAAGACCAGAGGAATAATGTTCATTTGGTCTGTTAAAGAGATGACTGAGGTGTGAGAGGAAAGATGAGCTAACATTCTTCACATATTTTAAAGGTAACTGCCAAAGAAGAGCATAAACTACACTCCTCAGTCTCTGAGAACAGTACTAGAGGTAATAAGCATAAGTTGTAGCAAGGAAGATTTATATTAGACATTATAAAAAAGCAATACCAACTTCATGGTGGTTATTTACTAGAATAGCTTGCCCTGCAATTGTGAAATTACTATCAGATTGGTTTTAGGAATCAGTAAGATGATCATCTTTCAGCAATGGCTCAGAAGCAGCTGGTCTTGTCTTTGGGTAGAGGGCTGAACTATGACTTTTAATGTCATGTCTAGCCTTACTTTCTATAATTCCACACTTGGCCTGGTCAAAAGCTGAAGAGGCTGGCATAGTGTTATGTTATTAGGAGCTGGATTAGTATGCCTGCCGGCATAGTATATTTGATGTAGGATAGCTGGCATATAATATATCTGGCAAACATTGCTGTCTCAGTGCATCTGTTGGCTCCCATATATACTATGGCAAGATTTTAGTATTTAATAAATTTCCAAAAATGCTGCACAGGAGGCAAAGGGCAGAAGTAAACTCTAAGAGGACAGGCAAAAGTCTTCATGAAAACATAAGATCATACTAACGTTATTTCAGATTGAGGAAACTTTGACAGAATCAATTCTCTGAAGTGCCTTGACAGAAGGGGTTAGGTTTCTGATCTGAGGAATTTGTTCTTGTCTGTATGGGTGTAGAAAAGTTTCAACCACTCTCTGACTTGTTAGTAAATCTGGTAGTGGAAAGGGTTAATCTGGGGTAGTCACTGGCAGTTTGTCCTGTCCGGAAGCTTCCTCAGTAACCACCTTCAGTATGAGAAACTATCAAACCTCACATGCCAGGAACAGGAAGGAAAACTTGACTGAATTTTAGCTAGAGGCTGAATTAGGATTCAAGAGCTTGCTGTCAGCAGAACTGGTTCATCCCTCCATATCTCGCACAGCTTGGACAGCCTGCTGTGACTGCAATATCCCAACAGACACATTTCTGCCATTTCAAAGGAGATTTTCTTTTTAGCTCTGCTACTGACGTATGTAACTCGGTCTCAGTAGGCAATTGCCTTGGTGACACTAATAGTATCACTCTCATACTTTGATAGAGACAGTACTGTAGATCGACATGTGTACTCATGTATATTCAACTGATTAACTGCGTTTCTACTCATTTAGGTATTTATTTGTAAGCAGTTAGTGAAAACACAATAAAGATGAAACATTAATTTAACATTTAAATTTTTATTCCCATCTGATCACCTTGTTGTACTTTATAGCAACAAAGTGGAAGCAGAAGTCTCTGTGTCAGCAAAAGCTGGAGGTATAACCACTGCTCCCCAGAGGGGAAAAGATTCTGCCTCTGCTATTAGAGACATTTGGGAAATCATCTGACAGGTTTCTTCTCCCATCTCTATTTTGTTATATAAAAGGTCTACTTGAGTCATAACCTTCAAATTAGAGTGACCTTTATACAAGACAAAAGAAACATTACAAAGGCCACTCTGGCATATATAAAATCAGTCTGTGATGATTATATGTACATTCATATGTATTCAGTGTATTTGTCAAAACTGCAAAAATCAAGCTTTCTTACATTATATATTTTATATGTATGTGTGCATATTTATATATACACATATGTATTCATATAAACAGACCATGCACAGCATAAGGTAAAATGTTCTAGTCATGATTAATATAAAACTCTACATATAACTATATATACAGTTACGCATATATAAACTCTCTATATACACAAAAATCTAATAAAATATGGAAGATAACACCTATCTGAACACTATTTTTCTTCCACATTAGTGTTACTTCCAAAAATTGTTCAATGGATCCATCCTCAGAAAGAGCTTTACATAATTTCTCAAGACTTTTTGGACCACTCGCTGCAGTAAGCTTCCTGGCTTTTCAAAACATTTGAGTCTATACGAGGGTCTGTTCTGCTTTTCTGTTGGTCTTCTCCAGTGCTACCTTCAATCTGAATATTGAAACATTTCTCATTTGGCCATTATACTAAAGTTAGAGGGACAGGGCAGCTGTATCCTTTTATTTGTTTTTTTTAAACTACCAAAAAGGTACTTGAAAATGAGAAACATTTTTTATTTTTCAATTAAAAACATTGAAAACCATACTTCTGGGACACCCAATAATCACTGCATATTTAAGTCAGTATTTTCTTATAGTTTTATCCAAAAGCAGAACTTACAAAATCCTTTTTGAATGAAGTTCATGTTGGGTTGAAGGAAATAGTCCAGAAAAATTGAAACCAACTGTTCCAAAATATTTCATTTCCAGACATTTGACATAAAATGAAAGACACAAAGCACAAAAATAATAAACTATGGGCAGAAAGGACTATTGCTTTTGAGTTCACTGCTTAGAATAGAAGTGGTGAGAGACAAAGTATTCAATTAACTTTTTGCTTTCAGTGCCTGATAATACTACACATGGGGTGCCCTATAATATAGTATTATCAGGCACTGAAAGCAAATATTCAAGGCATTATAGTTACTTTTTATTACTGTGGTACATGTTACTTCTTGCACTGTGATTTGAACTTTAGAGGGCTTGTTTTCATCTGCTGCACTTGGCCAGCCACATGGTCTCAGATCTGTTTAATTGGGATAGATCAGGGTGGATGATTCTTCTAACTTATTTCTGTCCTGATACTGGGGTTAACACAAAATCTAATATGATTTGTTCATAGAGCACTACTTTGGGATGTAGATGTGGTGTTAGAGCACTCGTCCTCTGCTGTGGGCTTAATATTGTAAAATGGAGCCATAAGTATAGTGTAGATTAAATCTGAGACAGGAGTGAGTAAACAGAGGGAATGGTTACTGGTCAACATCCTTGACCAGCCTGAGTTTGTGTATTCTATAGCTATACATATAGTTCAGAGTGGACAGAGCACACTTCAAAGAGGAAACTCATACTTTATTTATCTCAGCAAACAAGTGTGGGGGGGGGGGTGTTCAAAGAAGAGATATAACAGTGTTGTGAGAGGCTAATTTGGATTGCTTGATCCAGAAAATGGGAAAGAGCTGACCGAGAAAGGGACCACTTTGAAACTGGGTTTGGAACAGCAAGTTGGTAATGACTCGGTAAGACTGATAAAACTGTCAGCCTTAAAGAGAAAGCCCTCAAAAATGTACTGAAGCCAAACACACTAAAAACAAATAAACAAAAAAACAGAAATAAACAGGAACTGTCATAATATTTTTAATTTAAATAATGTTATTGCAGAATCCCAGTGAGTTCTATCTTAACTACAGACAATCTGACTTTTCTTCTTTTTTCCCCAAACTGATTCTTGATAGGATTTGATTTTCTTCTTTTCTTGTTTCCATGGTGTTTATTATCCAGCCATTTGCTTTCTATTCTGGATTGAGCACAGAATGAAAAGCTTGAGTGCTGGGGCTAGATTACTACTTGCTGTAAATCAGGACAGTAGCATCAATTTCAATGAAGTCACTGTTTATTTATATCATTTGGCCTTTGAAATTTTATGATGTAAAACATTATGAAGAAACGTTGGAAAGGAAGTCCATTGCTTTGTTAGGCATCTTTGTGTTTATTTGTATTAACTTTCAAAATAAATGGATAGTATAGGACGAAAAACGTACAGCCAGAATTCACTCACTTAATGCGTTACAAAGGAGAAGCAAAAATAAGGGTGGGCTGGACAGTTCCAGGATGACTGAACAAATGGTAAATGCAAGAACACAATGATTCCTTTTCATAGAATTTACTAATATTTTCATCATTTTTGTCCCTTTTCAATGGAAGATGTAGGATCTACAGTTTAGGTGCTATAGCACTCGGCACAGGCAGTATGCGTCTTGCACATGAACAGATGCCCACACCTGTGAAAGTCTACAGTGATTTGCACTATTACAGCCTAAATCAGTGTGATGTTTTCTGCAGGTTTTTATTCGACCTCCTCACTGAAAAAAATGTAGTCTGGGAGATTTCGTCTTTGAGAAATGTTCAAATGGACAAACTGCCCACCAATGTGCTTATTTACCACTATATGAACTGCTTCCCATTTGTGATGTTATAACATCCCTATGGCAACAGCAGCACTTGCTTACAAGAGAAAGTCATTTTAGGGAAGTATTGAAATTATTTTTAGCTTCTTTTAGTGAGATCTAGCAGCTGTAAATGAAGTGAGCCAGCACTGTGTTACTAGTAAGGGCTTTGTAGAAGAAAGAACAACTGGTTTCAATCACACTATTTTCATAATTACTTAATTATTTCTTTACTGTGATGAATACTTCAGCCCTCTTTCTGTCCATCTTCAGCCATTAAAATCAATGTAGATTTGTATCAAAGGGTTAATTAAAATTGAAATTGGAATTTAAGGTGTCATGACACCACCACGATGATTATTTTTACTTTTGTTCTAGTGTTTATTATTGACCTTAATTCTAAGATGTTTGCTTATAAGAACAACTGAAAATTATAACTGAAATTATGATAAAAATGATTAATTGTGAAAAAGATATAAGAACAAGGAAAAATGCTTGTCTAGTGAAAACGAATATAAATTTCTTCAGCTTGGATCTGTGTCACAGACTTGTATGTTTACAATCAACATTAGTGAAGAAATAAAATCAGTTCAAAGGTCGCCTTTCTTATCCTGCTTGAAGGCCAAAAAATTCAAAGCTATGTTTCCTCTTCAACGTATGTAGTGATAAGAGGAGAAATCACTAAGAAAGTTAACCATGATTTTCACACCCCATCAAAAGCAGGAAGGTGTTATACTCATGAGTTCATTATTTCTTAATGGTAGAATAATAATTCCCATTTAGTCTTGCCATAATCCAAGAGAGTACCATTACAAAAATGACCAGCTTATAAAGCACAATTTCTATTTATTTCTCTCTTCTGCCACCTGTATTAAGATTTTTTTTTGAGCCTTTTTCCTGAATTTAAGGACCAACATGCTCCTTAAGGAATGTGAATGCTTTGTTGAATGCTTGCCAGCATGCTCAGAGCCTTGCTTATTATGCATAAAATAACTATAATGATTTGATATACTTGAATCCTAGGAATAAAGACACTTCCCCCCCTGCCCTTTCTCTAAGGCCCCTCTATGTATAGATTTAGTGTGTTTCATAATGCTCTCAGAATTTTTTTTTGGCAGCTGCACTCAAGAACATTTTTGGCATGAACACTTACTTCTTGGCAGTAATACAAACTTTTGTTAGACTATATATATTATTTCTTTTCAATTGTTCTGATTTACTATATAAATGTATGTGTCACTCCCAGTTGTTTTGCAGTGGATTATCATCAAAATGCTTAACTTATTGCATTAACAAGCAAGGAATTTCCATGCACATGTTTTACTTGCATTCAAAGATCTACACATTTATATACTCCAAGTGTTTTTGCTCATAAAGTATAAGACAACCCTGAGAACAGTCATTTCTTTCTCAACTATATTAGCCCAATAAACTTTCTGTCTCTGCTTTTGCCAACATACTTGATCTTTTTCTGGGAATATACATTACTGGCAAAAAAAAAATAATAAAAAAAGGTTTGATTTCCTCTCATCTATTGATACACAATATATTTGGATAATCAAAAATATGTTCTGTAGTGTCAGTTCTGCTTATAGTATTGGGAAATAGATCAGTAAATATTAGGAAATTAACAAAACCATTAATTCGCATAAAGACACATATATTGTCAGTTTTAATGAGTTTTGTGTTAATATGCCATATTGTTCAATGGCAGATATACATTGACACTATATATTATATCTATGCAGTCACGGATTGTAGAAATTCAGAACTAGTTGTGCTTCTAATTAAAACAGTGTGAGTAAAATTTTTTGACAAATGCATATCAGGAGTTACTCATCTTCCTAATAAATTCAATTTGCTAATACATTCTATTAGTTTATGTATAGTTTGCTTAATTATTTGCTACAATATTTTCCATAAATTACTGTTTACCTGACGATGTAATTTTTCCAGCTCCCCCTTAAAAAGAAAAAGCTGCATCTGTTTACACTTTACTCAACTTCTGGACACTCAATCATGCTCCACAAGATCTAAAAAGTATTCACCTTGACTCTTGGGACTGCTCAGTCCAATTCCTAAGCTCATCTGAAGTACATCTATACCAATGCATGGTGTATGAGCAACAGACAGAATGAACTTGAAGACATGATGAAACAAGAAAACTGTGACATAGTGACCATCACAGAAATGTGGTGGGATGCCTCCTATAACTGGAGTGTCATAGTCTATGGCTACATGCTCTTTAGGAGGGATAGACAGGGATGGAGAGGTGATGGGGTGGCCCTGTGTGCTAGGGATTGTTACAAAAGCTCGGAACTTAAGTATAGTCATGACAAGGTTGAGAGTGTTTGGATCAGGTTAAGGGACAAGGCCAACAAAGCTGATATTGCTGTGGGTATCTGCTACAGAACCCCAACCACAGCAGTGAGGTAGATGAAATATTCTATAAGCACTTAGGAGAAATCTTGAGGTCACTTGCTGTTGTTTTTATGGGGGACTTCAACTTCCCAGGTATCTTCTGAAAATACAACACAGCAGAGATGGAACAGTCCAGGAGGTTCCTAGAATGTGTAGGGGACAACTTCCTCACACAGTTGGTAAGTGAACCAACTAGGGAAGATGCCCCACTGGACCTCTTGTTTGTGAACAGAGAAGGACTGGTGTAGGATGGAGCAGCTGGAGGCCATCTAGGGAATAGTGAGCATGAAATTATTAAGTTCTCTGTTCTTAGAGATGTTGGGAGGAGAGGCAGCAATACTGACACTTTGGACTTCTGAAGGGCAGACTTTGACTTGTTTCAGAGGTCCCTTGATAGTATCCCTTGGGAGTCAGTTTTGAAAGATGTAGCAGTCCAGGAAGGCTGGACATTTTTTAAGAAGGTAATCTTAAAAACTCAGGAGAAGTCCATCCCCACATGCTGTAAGACAAGTCATTGGCGAAGAAGACCAGCCTGGCTGAATAGGGAGGTTTGGCTCAAAATCTGAGAAAAAAGGAGGGTTTATGGACTCTGGAAGAAGGGGCAGATGACTCATAATGAGTTTAAGAATGTTGTTAGGTCATGTAGAGAAATAATTAGAAGGTTGAAAGCTCAGCTAGATGTTGATCTGGCTTTAGAGGTAAAGAGCAACAAGGAAAATTTCTGTAAGTACATTAACAATAAAAGAAAGGACAGGGAGGGACTCCATCCCATACTAGATTCAGGAGGAAATATGGTAATAAAAGACAATGAGAAGTCCGAGGTTCTTAATGCCTTCTTTGTCTCAGTCTTTAGTAATGGAAACATTTGTACTGGGGAAAGTCACTCCCCAAGCCAAGAGACAGGGGCCAGGAACACAATGTTCCCCTGACAATTCACCAGTAGATGGTCCATGACCTGCTTCTCAACATCAATGTGCATAAATCTATGGGGCCAGATGGGAGAAATGGCAGGGGTGCTCACCAGGACACTGTCTATCATTTATCAGCAGTCCTGGCTGACTGGGGACATACCAACAGATTGGAGGTCGGCCAATATAAAACTCATATATAAGAAGGGACAGAAAGATGATCTGGGGAACTACAGGCCTTTCAGTTTGACTTCAGTACCAGGGAAGCTGATGAAGCAGATCATTCTGGGTTCCATTATGCAGCACATGCAGGACAACCAGGTGATCAGGCCCAGTCAGCATGGGTTTATGAAAGGCAGGTCCTGTTTAACAAACCTGATCTCCTTCTTTGACAGCGTGACCCACTTGTTGGATGAAGGTAAGGCTGTGGATGTTGTCTGTCTTGACTTTAGTAAGGCATTTGACACTGTTTCCCACAGCATTCTGTTAGAGAAATTGACTGCTCTTGGCTTAGATGGGCATACGCTTTCCTGGGTGAAAAACTGGTTAGATGGATGAGTCCAATGAGCTGTGGTCTACGGAGTTAAATCCAGTTAGCACCCAGTCACAAATTGTGTCCCCTGGGGCTCAGTACTGGGGCCACTCCTATTTAACATCTTCATCAATGATCTGGATAAGGTGATAGAGTGCAACCTTAGTAAGTTTTCAGATGACACCAAGCTGGCGATCTGCTTGAGGGTAGGGAAGCTCTCCAGAAGGATCTAGATAGGCTGGATTGCTGGGCCAAGTCCAGTTCCATGAGTTTCAATAAGGCCAAGGGCCAGGTCCTGCACTTCAACCACAACAACCCCCAGCAGCACTACAGGCTTGGGGAGGTGTGGCTGGAGAGCTGCCAAGTGGAGAGGGACCTAGGGGTGTTCATTGACAGAAGTCAGTAGTGTGCCTCGGTGGCCACACAGGCCAACAGACTCCTGGACTGTATAAGGAATAGAGAAGTTAGCAGGAGCAGGGAGGTGATCATTCCTCTATACTCGGCTTTGGTGAGGCTGTACCTCGAATACTGTGTCCAGTTTTGGGCCCCTCTCTACAAGAAGGACATTGAGATGGTGGCGAGGGTACAGAGGTGGGCTACCAAGCTAGTAAAGGGTTTGGAGCCTTATGTCTCTTATGAAGAAAGACTGAAGGATATGGGTCTGTTTAGCTTTGAGAAAAGTAGGCGAAGGGGAGACCTTATTGCTTTGTACAACTACCTGAAGGGAAGTTGTAGTGAGAGAGGAGTTGATCTGTTCTGCCTAGTTACAAGCGACAGAACAAGAAGAAATGGCGTGAAGTTGAACCAGGGGAGGTTCAGGATGAATATTAGAAAGAATTTCTTTACTGAGAGAGTTGTTAGACATTGGAATGGCCTGCCCAGGGAGGTGGTGGAGTCACCATCTTTGGAGGTGTTTAAGAGATGGGTAGGTGTTGTGCTTAGGGACATGGTTTAGTGGTTTTGACAGGGCTAGGAATAAGGTTGGACTTTATGATCTTGAAGGTCTCTTCTAGCCAAAACTACTCTGTGATTCTCTGTAGAAGAACCCCATGTAAATAACAGTATGAACCTTTTACATGGACACATGACATTCAGTCTAACTCTGTATCAAATAATGAGCAAATAAATCACTGGATGCTGGAATTGGAAAGCAGAGGTTTAGATTGTGTAACATAAGTAACTTCAGGTCCCTCAGGCACTGATCTCTTCAAAATGTACCAAGAGCTCATTCCTGAAAAGAAAAAATTTTCTATTGTCTGGTGTCCTACTTTTTACATAGCCTAACTGAACCAAATAGTCTAAAATGGAAAGCAGCTATTCTTAGAGAGCAGAGGGTAAGCATACTAGCTTGCCATCAGGCAATGATTTTAACGACTTTAGAAGAACTTTTAATGTCATGAGTAGTGATAGAGTTGAAATTAAATGTTCTACACCCAACCTCCCCTCCCGTGGACCACCAGTTTTACATATGAATGATAACTTCAAGTTCCTGAAAAACTATAAATTTCCTAGCTTTTATCGCTACATATGAAAGAGCAAACTCAAATGGAGTGAACACAGTTATTTGCACTAAAAGAATTATATTTTTATGGCAGTTGTATGTGTTTTGATTGACAGATTTTTACGCTGCTTTCTTTGGAGTCTGTTACATATTGCATACAAGAGACAATTGAGTTGTTTCTATCATAGGCCAGAGGGATTAATCTAGACTGTGTTGTGTTAAATAAACCTTTGACAAAATTACTCAGCCATTGATAAATTCTCCTTCAAGTAATCTTCTGTGGTGGTATCAGAGCAAAATTTAGTGAGATAATGAAAATGTACTTTTCATAAGAATGACAAAGTTTATCAATTAATTTTTTTCAGTTGTTTGGAATATTACTGTCCAAGTAACATGAACTACTTTGAGTAAAGACAGACAGATATAAGGACTTCCTGCTGATAAAGACTGCTAATACTTCTTTTTTTCACAAAAATAGAAGTTTGGTATGATCAAAGTGGTATTGTATAATCTCTGCTTTAAAAATAATCTCTTAGCATTGACAGACTTGTGAGCTAACAAGTAATATCAAGGTTTCTGTTCTTAAGAGAGCAATTTGAACATTTGAGGATCTAAAGTCCATGAACTCACTTCATCTTTATAAATCCTACTTCAACTAATTACATAAGCAAAAAGCTAGAGAATACAAAAAAAGAGATTGTTAGGACTGAAAATTCTGATTTTGGAGGGCTCAGATCCCAGTCTCAATCATGAGCTTTTTTTTATTTATTCACAAAAGAGGAGAAACTTATAAATGTCTAGTGCTCATCTTCGCAAGGCATTTTACGTCCTAAAAAAAAAGGCTATTTCAAAGCATTTTTTTAACCCAAGGATGCCAGTATAGATAATGATGATTCCTGAGAAATGTAGTATTGACAAGCAAGAAAACAATCATGTGTTACTTTTCTTTAAGCCAAAAAAGAGGTTCATTGAGAAAAAAAGTGAAATGTGTGGGACTTATGTATAAGAGGAAGAAACACTGCGTTGTGAAAACTAGAAGAGAGGAAAGTTGTGAAAAACAAGAGAAAGAGATTGCCCGTGTCAGAACGCCAAGCACCCCAACAGGCTCTGCAGTTGGTGCCTCTGGCACCAAGGAGACCAGCTGCCCATACTCTGAGATGTGCCTCCAAGCAGCCCCTTCTCCTGGGAAAGAGCAGCATGAGGATGACAGCTGGGCTGTGGCTGTGGCTGTCACTGGCCACTGCCACCATTGCTGTCCTGCTTGCCTTGTGCAGGTGCTGCAGGGCTGCACCCTTGCTGGTGACAGCAGGGCACTGCCTGCTCTGACAGCCACCTTCTGCTTGCCTATTCCCTGATAGCTTAGGGATATGCTAAGAGAGAGAAAATAAAAAAATCAATATTTTAATCATTTCAAATCTTAAATAATATCTTAATATAGATATATTATTCTGTCTATCTCTATATCTGTAAATAAAGTCTAGTATCTGCCATATCACTCAGAACTGCCTGCAGAGTAAGTACTGCATACCATAATAAGATGATTTTTCAACACTTCTAGCAGTAGAGTTACTTTGAATTCTCAGTCTTTATTAAAATGCATTTCCATGTACACTAACACATCAGTATCATTCTTTTTTTTTTCAAAAAAAGCCATTGAAATTAAAAGTCCTTTTAGAATATGCCATATTACTATTGTAGAAAACTAGAGACTTTCAGCTTCTGTCCTGCCCTAAGAATACCTTCATTTTGAGCATCCACATTTATTCTGTCCCTTTCTCTGAATGTCTAGTTAATTACAGATTATTCTTAAGGTTTAAATTTGTTTCTCTGTCCAATCTCACAAAAGCCTGGAGAACAAGTTCCACAGTATAGCCCTGTCAAAAATCAGGAAATTTTTAATCTTTGCAAAATTACATAGAATAACAACTTTCTCAACACTATCACTTGTATTGTTCTTTGCTTTTTGATAAAAAAATCACCACAGACACTTTCAGTGAATTCAAACTGTTTGTCCACTGTCCTCAGTTTAGGTCTCTATTTCTGTAAATTATCTCGTTTCCTATTACTGGAGTCACCTACTTAGACTGTAAGTGCTGGTTTGTTTTGCTACTGACCACACTCCCTTGTTTTGTTGTCATTCTCTCTTCACTAGCTTTCCTTGCCACAGTGTTTCATATATGCTGTAGTGACATGAAAGGGCTATGTGCTTCTAAAATAAAGAAGTCTCTTTATTAATTATTTACAACTGTGTTCTCGCAAGTGCTAGTGGAACTCTGAGAAAAAAAGATGGAGGCTTCCTCCAAGTACTCTATCCAAGATTTTTCTACAAATTCCTTAAGAACTGCTACAAATTTTCTCTACTAACCTAAAGTGGTCCTTTAGAGTTTGCTGTACATACTTGGTTCCATCAAAGGTTATTATAAGGAATATTTTTTTCCCTCTGCAGAAGTGTATAGTCTGAGAATGAAACAGACAACACCTACTAACTCTATCATAAAAACAAGGAAGACGTAGTAAGGCACCTCACAATCTCTGCTCCAGTAAAGGGTTGCTAAAAGTTCTTGAAGTACATATGTATTATAGTTATAAATAATAATTTTTTATTTATTAAATAATATTGTAATATTATGAACTCA
>JANHFX010023789.1:0-19920 GCA_027560015.1 Chloroceryle amazona
AGAGGAAGGTCCCGGAGCATCAGCAGCGCATCTGCCTGGCCAAGTTTGCGGCCGGGTCACCGCGGAGGAAGTGGGAGCAGCCGGGGAGCGGCTTTGTTGCATGTGGGGGGAAGAGGCTGGAGGTGATCTGCGTTGGGCTGCTGCTCGGGCGGCTTGACGCGGCTCCTTTAGAGCCGGTTCCCCCCAAACGCAGAGAAAACGGGCTGGGTTTTTATTTTAGCTGGAGCGCAACGCTGCGAAAGCAGCACTCGGGACCTCGCGAAACTTTTTGTAACGTGATTTTTATTTATTTTTTAATTTAATTTAATTTTTGTATCCCTCCCCGCTGCCCCCCTGCTCGGCCTCTCTCCTTCCCCGCTGTCCCGGGGCTTGCGGCTGCCCGGGGATGTTCTCGCTGCAGGTCGGGGAGAGCGGAGCGGGAAGGGCCGAGCGGCTCGGTGCCGCTGGGTGTGGCGAGGGGATGCGGCAGACTCGAGGCCTGTATGGCAGCCTCGCCCGGTCATCGGCGGATTCGAACGGGGAGCTGTTGAGAGACCGGGCCCGGTTTCGGGATGAGCAAACTTCTCTCCGAAAGAGCAGTTGTAGTTTCAAGAGTTAGAAGGCAGGTTTACTGCAGCGTGACGCAAGAGTGCTGCTAGTGAGTTTAAACTCGAGACGGGGAAGGATTTGGTTCTGAAGATGCTGTTCCACTGCCAAAACCTTGCGTGCCTTGCTATAGGTAGCTTGCTTTGTTGTGAACTCTGCCTCTTGTAGAGGGGTGCGTTAAATGCCTGATCTGTGAATATATTAAACCCCAATTTAGATGTTGGGCTTGGGTTTTTCGTTTTGATTCTTTTTGGTAACTTTTACTTGGTCTGCCCCTCTCTTCTGTCTTTCGTCCCTATATAGACTCAACAAAAACTCATTTATCTAAAGAGTTGTGGCATTTGTTTTATTTTTAAAGCTGGAATCCCATATTCAATGACCTGTGTTCTTCCCAGCTTAGGATTTCAGCAGAGTATCTGAAAGGCTTCTTGAATAATATAGCAGCCATCTAAGTACTTCTCAGTGTTTCAGGCTGTGGAGAGCAAGCCTCGCGCGGTGCCTCCCCCTGCCCTCCTTATGGGGGGGCCCTGCGTGTGATCCTCCTGTTGCTTCGTTCTGTAAACTGAAAGGATGGGACTGTGCTGGAGTTTTACAACTGTAAAGCTTTTTTCCTCTTCACTGGGGCTCGATTATTCTGTCTGGTAGTGAATGTTTTATTGGTGTTATATATAGAAAGGTGCTGATGCAGCTTGATTAACTTTTCCTGTACTTGAGAAGGACAAAGAAATTGGTAACTGAAGAATATGAATCATAGCAATACCATTATGATATGTCTGTTTTTCTGTACAAGAACTGGTGAAACTTGTAATGCTCCTTTGTAGGATTTTGGAGGATTCATGAGCTCTTTTAAAACATCTTTTTATCTTTTCTTTTTCCTCAGAAGAGATGCTCTTTTTCAGTTTTGAAAAGAGCTTAACCGAGTTGCTATTGCAACAGCAGCAATATCCTGTGTCTTTTGTTTTCTTTGGTAATAATTACATGTTAGTGACAAGTAATAAATAGGCTCGAAGGCAGAGTAGCAGATCTGTTTGTGAATGTGATTGTTGACTCTCAGACTGAAGGACATGGGTATTATTAAATCTGTATTATATGTCTCTGCAGAAATGACATCAGGGAAATACCAAATCAGACAAAGAAGTGTCAGTGGCTTGAAGATCACAGCCCTGCGAGTTCAGCTAGAGCACAGTGTTGCCATGGGTATGGTTTTGTGGGTCACCCCTTGTGTCCCGTCCCCCCCCCGAGTCCTCAGATGATATTAGGAGAGGATTATGTCACTGATGTCCTTAAAGAACAAACGGGAAGCCTGTTGGTAGCACGCTTGTGTCAGCGGATACTTACAGAAGCTTTAATATCTGACTTTATCAGATTGCTTCTGAAAAGCTAATGACTCCCTTGGTCATATTCCACGTTGCTGCTCGGTGGTTCTCGGGCAGCTCTGCGGAGCGTTGAACGCCACGGCTCGGCTCTGGGAACTGCAGAACCTTACTCACCCTGACAGGATATCTGGAGATCTGTTTTAACAAGTTGCCTAATTTGTCTGTGGGAAACTTTGAAGGTTAGGAGCGGTTTGGTGCTGTGGGTGAAAGCATCACTTTTTAGCCCCTGCCCACTGCGTTGTACGAGTCGGCCGTGGGCATCCTAGAGAGTGGAGCAGGGAGACCGGGAGGTGAATAATCACATGCCAGGCTCCCATAAACTGTGGAAACCAGCTCGGACTGACTCTGGTATCTGTTTGTGCCGTGCCTTTCAGTACTGGTGAGCCTTGCTTAAAGGTAGCAGTGCTAATTCTGAAGTGCCAGAGTCTGGAGCACTCATCCGCTTCCCTTCCAGGGACACCAGACAGTTAATTCTGGGCTTTAAATACCAAAGTATTGTTCAGTCTGTTCTTTCTATCGTGGTGTTAAACACCTCCCCCCGACACCTCCAACAGTGTAAGCACAAGACGAACTGATCCACAGAAATACGGTGCAAATAGCAGCAGCTCGGCCTTCTGAAGGAGGGTGGGACGTGGCTTGGTCATTTCCTATCTTAAGCTGGTTTTATCAAGTCTGCCGAATGCTCAGTTTAAACAAATGAGTTGCGTGTTCCTTCTGGTGTCTGTAAAAGGGCTGACGCAGCCTTAATCTTAGCGAAAGGAGCTATAATTATATTTGAGGTCCCAATCTCTGTAGTATTTTAGTGGTTACCTCTCTTTCCTAGAAGTAACTGAATCTGAGCCATTAAATCAGATCTGGATTCTTGCAGAGTTCAGGTGTGGTTTGGACCAAGCGCTGCTAGCGCCGTTTCTCTCTCACGTGCTTTTCTTAAGCTTACCTCATGTTTGCCGAACTCTCCATCGCTATCTTCAGCTCATAACTCGGTATTTGGACTACATTTGTCTCTGCGTACATGGCACTGATGTGCAGCCTTCCAAATTCAGGCGTACGCCCAGCTTGGGCCTAATGGAAACCACTGGTCAGACAGGGTAAAGTCTGTCAAGATGAATTCAAGCTACTTGCAATTCAAATGAAAGAGATGGCTACTTAAAAGCCAAATAACCTGTAACTATACCTTGCTTTGGTCCAGTAAAAAACCCAAATAATTTCTTTTGCTGGCCCAGACATAGCTTGGGAGATAAAATCCCTGTCTCCTCCTCGGAGAATGAGGAGTTCAAGGTGCATTACTCACCATGCTGTTGTCAGTCTGATGGTAGATGGCAAGATGATGTCTGTGTAGATGTCTCTGGACTTTCAAAGGCAAAGCTGAAGGAGCTAATACTGCTCTGAAAGACAGAGTTATTTCCTGTAGCTTCGTGTTTACGCTTCCTGTCCCAACTAAAATAGATCAATCTCTTGCTTAGTCAAATGCCTGTGTGTGTGGCTTCCTTGTGCCTTAACAGTGCAATTGAACTGATTTTCTTTGCTCCTTTTTGTTTTTTTTTTATCCTTGAAGGCAAATTAAATTATACTCAGCTGTAGATCAGAGGAATGCAGGGGTCTGTGATTACAGCAGACGCTGTGGTGGCAGAACAGCTTGAGTCTTGAGCCTGAGCCATCATCACTGCTGTCATCTGCTGCAGAGAGTTCCTCTCCCAGCAGAAAAAGCAGATGTACTTTGGATCAGGTTCTTGAGGAGGTGGCATAAAAGCTGGGCTGAGCAAAGCGCAGCCCCTGTGGTTCATGCATGCAGGTAGGCTCCCACAGCAGGCAACCTCTGCGCCCTCCTGGCGAGTTTCTCCAGCCTCCTACTACTCAGAAGCTGATTTTATGACTTAATGTTTTGCCCACGTAAAAGAATTCCTTGTGGGAAGGAAGGGTCAGTGAAATCAGTTGCTGTAGAGGTTATGCAGATTTTTAACTTGGTAATGAGGAGAATAAAATACTTCTGGCTCGTGCTGGTGCCATGTGTTACTTTCGGGGAGGCTTCTTGCTCAAGTTTGATGTTAGAAATTATTGAAGTTATTGGGAGTTCTAACCCCAGAGGACAATGGACACACATTAGTGTGATGCTCGGGTAGTATTTAAGCTTTAGCAATCTTAAAAAACATTTCAGGATAGTGCTAAGGGTTTGGCAGGGCCGGGGGGGTTCTGTTTCCAAACAAGATTAGTGTTGGATGCCTCTGAATACGTTGGTAAATTTTGTGCCTTGTCACACAAGCCCGTGTTCTGTAGATGTTGGCTTGCCCAGGAGCAGAATGTTTGCAGTCACTGCTCTCAAACGGGAGAGACACTGCTGGTGGGAAGCGCAAGCCTGCTGCTGGGATGGAAAGGGATGCGTATGGAAATGTTCCTGTATTCAAACTCCACGCTGCCTTGAAATACCTGCCAGGGGTGGGAGGAGGGGGGCTGTTTATTCTGCTGCTGTGCATGTGTCCTTCGCTGCAGATAGTGAGGGAAGGGTCTGGCCTTCCCTGCCTCCCCAGCCTCCTCGCTATTAGAAAAGGCTGTTTCTTGTTGCTCTCTTAATCCTCGCCGGGCCTCTTAGCGAACTTTCCTCTGAGAGCATGGCAACTGGTGAATTCGTCCTTCTGCGAAGGAGTAGCAAGATACTAACCTTGAGATAAAGCCGGCAGTGCCCCTGTGATTGGGACAGAACTAGCAACAAAATAAGTGGTGGTGGTTGCATTATTCAGGCAGGTCTGTGTAACGAGAGAGGCCCTGTATTGGCTTTCCCGTGCCGAGGTTAGATTTCCTCTCTCTCAGAGCAGGAACTTTCTTTTTTATAAAGAGATTTTAGCATTGACAAACCCGGGTCTGGAGTCTTTGTACCCTGCCCGAGATGACTGTGGTGGCCTGGTGGAAGATTTGCTACGTGGGTGGAAGTAAGGTTAAGTATTAGGTATATCCTTGCACGCCGGGTGACGTGCCACACGTGGTGTAGCTGGAGATTAAAGTGGGATGAGCAGTTCACTCATGCTGTATTCTGGCTATCAAGCTACTCGTGTGTAGCTGCAGGAAGCTTCTAGGAGAAGTATGCAGTTAATCACATCCATTAGCATGATTAAAATCCTGATTAGCCTGTGTCACTCACTCCCATTTTCCACCTACACTTCGCCCCTTTTATCCAGAGTATTTGCAAGTATGAGCATAAGACAGATGGAGAACAATGCAGGCTCAGACCCAAGGGATGGTCACTGGGCTTTTAGACGTATCGAATAATTCTGGGCTTTTTATTGTTCCAACAGGCAGGCTCTTCAGTAAGCCTAACAGCTGCTGTCTGAACAGAAAATCTTAAAATTCAGCCCTTTGCAGATAGAGGATCCTCAGCAAGGCTGTCAGGAATCCAGTTGAACACGAAGCAGGCTTGTCTTGCTAGTCAGTCAGGTGCCCGGAGCTCGCTGTGTTTCAGCTCTAGCATGTACTAATGTTTTTAACTTCAACGCCTCCCTCCACGTTTGATGGCGATCTCTCCGTGCTGGTTGGAGCGTTGGATCAGTGCCGTCCTGGCCTCTAATGGCCAGGGCTGAAATGGGCTGGAGAGAGACCCGTACGTGGCTGTAGCTCTGGGGGAGGATGACTCGTTTGAGGCCAAAACTCAGGCCGTTTGCAGGCAGGCTGGTTGGATTTTGACAGGCAGTGAAAAAAAGACCAAAAGGGGGTAATTTTGTAAATTCCTTTGTGCAGAAACTCTCTCTTTTTAAAACTTGACCGGCCGGGGAGATGCTGTCTGTATCAAAGCTAGATCTTTCTGAAAAAGCGAGCTCCAACCCCAGTATTAGGTCATACGCTCCCAACACATTCCCGCCTGGGAGTGAGTCATTGTTCCTTTTGTCAAATTGCATTAGGGCTGCATCATCCCGGAGAGCGGTTTCGCCCCGAATTCAGGGTGTCGACACTGGCTTTAGACACAGTCAAACTAGGGGAGCGTTTATCAGGTGGATTTCAAAGTCTCTTTGCATAGTCTCGAGGTAGGGCTCCCGAAGCCCTACAGGACACGATCAAGTCGGAGGTGTTGGTGACACCCTCTGGTGCTGCTGCCTGAGTGTGCTGGGTTTCGTCCCCCCCCTGCCCCGGGGTTTTGAATCCTCCAGCTGAGGACCGTAGCCAATCTGTGTGTGTAGTTTAACTGCTGTTTGTGAAATGCTGCAGATCCTCTGAAAGGGGCAGGAAAACCTGTGTGGGTTAGTTCCTTTTCTTCCCCCTGCATGTCACTTGTTTTTTGCACTAACCATGGTATGTCTGCCTCTAGCTCTTTGCTACGGATACTGGGGCAGTTTGTCTGTTGAGGAGCGCGATACTCAGAGTTTGTTGTCATATTGCAGCTTCATTTTTATCTCGTCCTCTACCAAAACAGGCTTGAGGCCCCAGCCGTACTCCACGCTACACTTTATTGTGCTGTTATGCCAGAGTAACTCTCCGTGCTGTAAAATGTGTGGGTGATCAGGTGGGATTTCCAGATCTATTTTTAGGAGCCACAGCAATTCTATTAAAGGGGAAGTAGAAACAAGTAGCTGGAGAGGAGGATGCCAAGCATCCATCAGACCAGCTTTCTGTTGGGGAGAGTGTGTTGGAGAAGCACGGTCAGTGGCATGACTGAGCAGTGCAAAGCAGTAAGGCTCGGGGGTGCAAATCCATCCCCAAACCGTACGTACCTTCGACTGGAGCAGCTTAAGCTGCACACCAGGATGTTCGTGGAAATCTGAAAGTTGTGCTGCGGTGCAGTGACCATTTTCCTGTAATCCCCTCTGGAAAGTACCAGGTTTTTTCCGAGTGCCCAGCTATTGGTAGTTTAAGTCGGCCTGGGTTTCGGGCACACAAAGAGGAAGGGGCCTGTGCTGTGTTAAGGGCTGTTTGCAGGGGGTTAGGCTAAAGCTCTGCCGGGTCTGGTAGGTGTTCTTGACAGTGACAAATGATGTTGGCTCGGGAAGTGCTCACGTGCTCTGTCCGCACGCGGGGGAGTGCGGCTCCATCTGCGCGTGAGGAGCCCTGGGAAATTGTTCATGGTGTTAGATCCGAAATGCTGTTGGAGATACTGAAGGGTACGCCCACTGTGTTTTCAAACACTAAACTGGCCTTGCAGCAGGTCCGGGTGCTTCATCCCTGCCCGTGACCCGATCACCGGCTGCGCTTTGGTTCCCTTGCTGTTGGATGGGAATGGTGATAACGCCAAGCACGTGAATCTGAAAATCAGAGCTTTTCTTTCTGTCGTTGCTGACTGGGGTTTTGTTCCTCTCGTCCCTTCCCAGGCCTCCTCTTGGTGTGGTGTGTCTTGTGTTTTAGTTTTGGGTTTGGGGTTTGGTATTGTTTTAAACCTTGGGTGTTTTCTCAATCTTCTGACTCTGTAAAGGCCATTTCTCTATTGCAGTTCTGTTCAGTGCTCGTTCTAGAGATGGTCCCATGTTTATTTGCACTGGTTTGAAAGAATCCGAGTACAGTTTTTGTGCTGTTCATAGATAACTAATTAATAGTGAAAGTAATTGGAAAGTTAAACCGTGGAAGACCAAAGACAAAAATAAATACATCATCTCCAGTGAGGGCAGCGAGGGCTTCGAATTGAGAGGCAAAGAATGAGACAAAGAACTGAGTCACTGGCTCTTCCTTCCTTTTGACTCCTGCAGTAGGAGTGAAGTGCTTTTCTTTTTGGTCATGAATCAAGGCGAGTAGAAAAAGGTTCTAGATGTTAAGAGCTTGATGATTCAGGCTTCTTACTTAGCAGGAACATTTTTTTCCCCCAACTGATTTGAAAGAGATTTACATATGCACTAGCAACTTAAATATAATTCTGTTAGGAATTCAGTACCAGGTGATAGCAGAAGTTATCACTGCTCAGCTTCAGAAGTATTACTCTGGTTATAATTCCATATATGCTCATGTTTTCTTTTAGCTCCAAAAAGTCAAAGGAAAGAAAGGTGGCATTTAAAAGGAAACGCTTGAAAAGCTCTTGAACTTGTGGAGGAAATGTTTGGTACCCATGCCTGGTGCCCTGCCCTCCTGAGGAGGGAGCTGGTTCCACCTACAGCAGCACAGCTGGACAGAACCGTGGGGTGTCACCTCCAGGCTGTCTGAAAAACCAGTGATTTTTGAGGTTTGTGTCTCGTGTGAAATGCTTTTGGGGCTGTTGCCACAGCACTCGTTACCCAGAGTGTGTATCAGGTGGAACTACTGGGGCACCATGGTGCTGGCAGCTCCGTGCAGGGTGCTGTGTGTGGCTCAGCCTGTATTTTATGTAATGAATTTACCTTTATGTGTTGTGGCCAGAGCCAGCACACACATGAAGCTGATAATCTGCAGTGTCACTTTTTTTCCAGGATAACTTTATATTTAAAGCATGTATGTATATTTTTTTGGACTATATTTTAACCTATTTAAATATTTACAAGATAAGAATTAAACATTTATATCCATCTTGTGTTCTGAGGACTGGATTTTTTTTATTTGTTATTAAACTGGTCTTTTAGGTAAAATACACTTTTTTTTTTTCCATTGGGATTTGGACAGAGCATGTAGGGCGATAGGATCAAGTGTCACATTGGGGATTACATATTTGTCCTGGACTGACCCTCTTAGTGGCTTGCTGTGGTGTAATTGGTGAATGACTGGATTTATAGGGATGTATATCTGCATTAGCACTGGTTCGATGTAACCCTAGTTTATTTACTTTTGCTTCAACCTATTTTCAGATTGAGAACTCGCTTTTAAGGAGAGATCCTGTCATTTGCCTCAGACTAGCATTTTCAGGCTTATAATTCCCCTTGAAACGCCTGCTGAATTTACTGGGAGTAACAGTGCCACATCTGACCGTGGCAGAGTGCTGCGTGGCATCGTCTGCCCGCAGGAAACCAAATTTGTTGTGTATTTATTTGAGACCTGGGGATGTTAATGGCATCTACAACTCTTCTCTTGTTGCATCACTAGTTGCCGGCTTAATCTTAAAACTCTGGCAACTCCAGCTCCTGATAGTTTGTATTATTTTGATATGCTGCGTTCCTTTGCTGGCAGCTTCTGTGAGATTTCCCTCTCCTGGAAAGAATAAACGTGAATTTGAAAGAGTTGGGGAACATAATCTCCTGGGCATTTCACGTTTAGTTTTCTCCAGCTAAGATTTTTCACTTGCCAAATGGCCAGTAATTGCTGGTATTGCTGAAAGACTTACCCCATGGGCACGACCTCCTGCACTTGCCTTAAACGTAACTCTTGCAGGATCCTCTGCGCCCAGCGCCGGTTGTCGCTGGAGATGGTAACTGCCCTGGGATTCCCACTATAATCCAGTCTGCAGTGACTGCCTGCTCCTCTCTGCTGGCAGGATCTCCTGGCGTCGTGTTCAGGTAATGCTGAATTAGTAACCGGCTGGGAGATGCTGAGTTTGTCGGCTCGCAGGAGGTAGCGGCGTTGGGCGGTAGATCTTACGTGTGTGGCAAAGGCCTCTAGTTCTAAAGCAGTGATTTTTGGGGGTTTTTCTTAATTACCCCGAGCTGTGTTTGTGCTGCAGGTTCTACTCTGCTGCCCCGCTGCTGCTGCGCTCCCCTCTCTCTCCCTTCCTCTGCGCTTTGAATCCAGCTGAACTCACACCTGACCTACGCCGCTGTTTTCCTCCCTTATTTATCTTCCTTGCCTACCAGATCCTGTTTGTAGGCCGTCTGAAGCTATTGAATAAAGAGTGGGGTTCTTTTTTTTTTGCTTCAAAAACCTTTTGAAAAGGCTGTTTGAGGGTTGATTGGAGCATGTAATTTAATACAGCGCTTCTAAAAACCGAACTCTGGCTGGCATCAGCTGATTCTGTCTCTTCCTTAAACATACTGCAGACTTCTTGATGTTTTCCCCTGGGGGTTTGACTTCCTGTGATAAAATGAGATTCCCTTTTAAAGTAGAGGGCCGTGGTTATATAATGAGAGTAGGAAATGGTCCAAAAGTGACACTCGGAGAATAGAAAAGTTATTTTGGTAACTGACTGTTAGACGGGAGGATAGAAAAATGTGTTCAGGAGGCTTCTAGTGACTAGAATTCCGTTTGGAAAGTGAGAGGAATACATGTAAGGAATTAAGTGAAGGAGTGACCAGGTCAGAGCAGCGGAAGGGAGGTTATGTTCAGGACAGAGTTGCACACTCCACATCTAAGATTCCTCTTAAAAGATTTAACTCTTTCCAAAATACGTTTAATCTCCTCAATAAGCTGCTGTGGTGTTCTTAAGCATAATGTGTCTTCAGGTTTGAACCTTGAAGAGCCGTGCTGCGCTTCTTCCAATTGCAGATGTGAATATAGGTGGCTTTTTAATTTGTATGTGTGGGTTTGTGTTCCTTCCCCCCCCTCCTAACGCCAGACCAAGGAATTCCTTTTACTCCACCTGCATTTTCTTACTGGTATGGCAGTTTTCCAAAGAAGTCAGTGGTCAAACCTGGCTTGTTCTGCCAGTGGTGGGGCAAGCTTGAAATTCCCAGAGCACATCGCCTTTCCTCAGTGGGGATTGTTAAGGGGCAGCAATGCAAACTCCCAGGGAAGCCAGCTGGAATCTGGCAGGAGGTCACTCAACTCACCGAGCCTTTGCAGCCCGCTGGGAGCTGGAGGAGTTCAATCTCAGGGCTGTAGGCATGGTCCACTCCGTGCTGTCCAGCCCTTCTTGCTAGTCTGATGCTTGTATGGATTTAAAAGGCAATATTCATTGTGGGTTTTGGGATTTAAAGTGGGATATTGGCCATGTTTTTAGAAACTGGAATATTGGTCGTGTGTAAATTTCAAGACATTGAACACCGATAAACTCCAGATATTCACATTCTGTTGTGTAATGAGACAATTTCCTATCTTCTTCCTCATTGTGTTTTCAATGTATTCTGTTTGTTTCTCCCCTGCTTCCTCAACAACTGGTGCTCAAGTGTTGAGCTTTGAAATCCTTTAGCTTCATCTTCAGTGAAATAAAAGGGGGAATCTACTTTTCCTGGGCCACAAATTTGGTCCGGTTGCACATGCTCTTGAGGGTACGGTCTGAGGCCAACAGACCGAGGTGTTTGGCAGAGCTGAAGTGTGCTGATAAGCTCCAGGACGTGGGGTGCTGCTGAACTGCGGTGTAACTTTGGCACCGCTTCGTGGTTTTTCTTGTGTACCAGTGAAAAGGGGATACTAATTTCTATGGGTAAGAAACCCGTGTGAAATCTAGTTTGAGAATGACAGGTTTTTGAAGGCTGAACTTGCAGATGTCCAGCCATTCTGGAATCATTAGCTGAGACCATCCCTCTGCCTGTCTTCCCAGCTCCTTGTCTTTGTCAGCTTTCTGTTAAAGAAACTGCACGTGGGGAGCGGGGGGAACGTGGACTGTCGGAGAGAAGCGTTCTTGGCGTAGTCGATCGGCAGCTTTACCAAAAGCACTGCTCTCCATCCTGTCCTGATAGGACCTAAATGCCTGTTGATCTCCTCTGAACTCCCTGTGGGATGGCATAGCACGGCAGGACCAGCTTCCCTGGCTTTACCCGGGGTCCCACGGCCAAGGTGCTCTCCCGTGGCACGAGGCAAGGTGTGGGAACGGCTGCAGGTTTGGTTCCGAAAGGACCCTCTGCAGTTTGCTTGGAGGAACCTTGGAAATGCCCCGCGTTGATCAGAATTAAACTGTGTTTCTCCCTTTGAGTCTGGGGTATGTTTATTTTCTCTAGGATGTAATTTCTCCGGAGCTTTATTTTTCATCAGTCAGATATGCTGAGTGTGCTGGTTACGGTTCCCAAATGAAATTCTCTGGCAAGCTTCACGTCGTCTTGCATCGTTTTGCGGTGCTGATGCAATCAAATGGCTGAATGTGAACTGAACAGGAAATTATCTACTACAAAACTTGCTCTTAAAATCTCTGTAGAATTAAAATGCTTTGTTGTTGTTACATATTTTTACGGCAGGCATTTGTGGTATTTCACAGCTTCACTTGTGCTCACGTTTTTTAATTGGCGATGTCAGTTGATTGATGCCTAAGAGGGTGGTGGGAATCAGGACTGACGGTTAAATTTCCTTAACATCTCCTCAGAATTTCAGTGGGAGTTATTTTTTTCCACTCCTTATTCAAACAGTGAAGGGTTGTGCTGAACTCATTTCACAGCCGTGAAGCAGGTACCACAGGTTGCATCCTGAGGGGACCGTTTTAATCTACTGAAGGGGGACACAGACTGTGTTCTGTGACTCAGAGCTTACGGGTTTTAGTCTGGAGATTTCCTGTGAATTATTCTCTGGTTTTTACCGCATTACTTTGGTTAGTCTGTTCATTTTAATTTCTTTAAAAAGTTATTATCTAACAAAGTTTGTGTTCAGGATGCTCACCGGATTGATCTGATTAAAGGCAGTCTCTTGCTTTCCCGTTTCCTTTGTGTAAGCTGGAGGTTAATGAAGTGACTCATTCATTCTGTCTGGCTGAAGCTGCGCGGCTGCAGAGGCCAGTGAATTGCAGGCAGCAGCTGCCTGGATGACAGAAGAAACAAACCAACCACAGGGCCAAACTTCCTGAAACATCTGTGTTTCCTCTGGAGCAGCGAGTTGAGATCAGCCAGCCCGTGCCTCGCTCGAGATCTGCCCAACTGGTCACTTCACACAACAGACTCGGGGCTTCTGGTGATTCTGAAGTAGTCCCCGACTTCCAGTTTTTGTCCTCGCTCTTCACTTCTATGATGCGGCCGTTAATAAACGCCGCTGCATTTTGATTCGTTGCACTTGTGGGCTATACAGTGGCGAACCTTAATTCTGCGTCCTAATTTCTTTTGCTTCTCGTGGCCAAGGTGAGAATGCTCCCGTGACTGCGAGGGGGAGATCTGGAAGGGGGTTTGAAGAATGGCAGTGGAGTGAATCAGATGCTTAGGTGTCAGAAGCTGTGGATTCTGGGTTATATCCTCAGGATTATCTGTTTTTCTCCAGCAAGCCTCTTGCATGAAACACAGGAACAGCTCCTGAAACAGCAGTCAAACCCTAGAGTGCTTGGTTGGGCGGGGACGGACAGACAGACACAGCCTTGCTGGCCCTCGGGGGTCTGTAACCCCTGCAGTCAGGCTTACCTTACGTGTAGACGTGGACCCTCTGTGCGAGGAGTGGCTGTGGCGGGTGCTTGGTTGGTGATGCCCTTTCCAGCAGTGGGGCAGATGGCTTCGAATGCTCTCGGCTGCAGAGGAAACAGAACTGGGATCATCAAATCATTGAATGCTGGGGGTTGGAAGGGACCTCTGGAGATTGAGTCCAGCCCCCCTACCAGAGCAGGGTCACCCAGGGCAGCCCACACAGGAACAGAGCCGGGTGGGTTGGGAATCTCTCCAGAGGAGGAGACTCCACAGCCTCTCTGGGCAGCCTGGGCCAGGCTCAGTCACTCTCACAGGGAAGGAGTTGTTTCTCATGTTGATTTTGAACTCCCTGGGTTCCAGTTTGTGCCCAGTGCCCCTCATCCTCTCCCAGGGCACCACTGAGAAGAGCCTGGCTCCTTCTGCTTGACCCCCACCCTGCAGAGATTTGTAAACATGAATAAGCTCCCCTCTCAGGCTGCTCTTCTCCAGAGTATACAGCCTCAGGTCTCAGCCTCTCCCCATAAGAGGGATGCTCCAGTCCCTTCATCGTCCTCACAGCCTCTATTGGACTCTTCAGTAGCTCCTTGTCTCTCTTGAACTGGGGAGCCCAGCACTAGACACAGTACTCCAGCTGTGGTCTCACCAGGGCAAAGCAGAGAGGGGAGAGAACCTCCCTTGACCTGCTGCCCACACGCTTCTGGATGCCCCCACAATCTCCAGCTCCCAAGGTGTGGAGCCCACTTCACTTAAAAGGGGACACTGGAGATGCTTTGGTGTTACTCCAGCTTGATGCTGGTGGTGTGTTTTACAGAGGCTTGAGCTTAGATGTGGGATCAGCTCCTTTGGAGGCCTGTGTAAAGGTGCTGACCTTAGGGATCTAGAATATACCAGATACTTGGCTTGATCAGGCGCCAGTGCCCTCGGACAGCTACAGTGGCAGAACTTCAAAGGCTGAATCAAGTTTTTCATGGGAGATTTGGCTGCCTGGAGCCTGCAGGGCACTGCAGCAGGCCACGTAATCTTTGTTTGGGAAGTGGGTGTCTTAACTCTGAGCTGAATTTCAAGAGCCCAAGAACACTGACACCCTCACCACCCCAAAAAAAACCCTAAGCCCCTCAAAAAAAGAAAAGACAACAAAACCAAAATGTGATGCTACTATTTTTTTTTAATTATTTTTTATCTTATTTTTTCTTGCTCACTTCCCAGCTAAGGTGCCTTGTAGAGTAGCAACCTTTCCCTTCCATACTGGTACGTGCTTCTTTTTCTTCAGCCCGAGGCCAGGTGTGGGCAGTTGAGAGTGTTCTTGTTGCTTTTGGAGTAACTGCCAAGCATAACTGAAGTGATGCTGTGGAGGCTAAATGTGTTTCTCCTTTCAAACACCAAGGGAAAAATGCAAAGGAGAATCTCCACCCAAACCTCTCTGATACTTGTCAGGAGTCATCACCCCTATGATTTGAGTAATTTGGCTAAAAAATAAAAAGTCTTGTAAGCAATCTAAACCTAAAGAGATAGAAATGTAGGAGGCAAAAAGAAAAAGGGATGGGTCCTGAGTATTTTCTGACTAATAAAGGGAACCTCTCTGTAAAACACCTTCCTACTAATTAGTCCTAAAACGAAGAGAACTTTCTGAAGTACCACAGCGTGTAACAAAAAGCTTTTTGATTGAGTTTGCTGTTAGGAATGATCTCATCCTAGAGACCAACCAGGCACTGTGCAATGCTCTAACTATTTGCTGAAACAAAAATACGCTGCATCGGCTGACCACCGGGTAATCTGGCCGGGGGGGGGAAGCTGAGCCCTTCAGAGGCAGACACGGGGCAGCAGCAGATAGGGGATGCTGTTGGTGGGGCTCCTCAGTATAGAAACAAGCTAACCTTCGAGGTGGGCTATGCAAGAACTGCCTCCAGTGCAGTGGGTGCACTGATTTTTAGGGCAATCTTGATGGTTTTTGACTCTGTATGAAAGATTTCAGTGAAAAAAGAGAAGCCAGTGATCCCTGGCTTCATAGTACCCCAGGACGTGGCTAAGTGGCCATGATAATGGTGGATGGGCCATTGGACTTGATGATCTTAGGGGTCTTTTCCAACCTTACTGAGGCTGTGGTAGTTTTGCTTGGTTTAAAACTTAGTAGAGTGAATGGTTACTCTCTCTGTGTTCAAGTCCCCAGGCTGGCTGTTGCACTAAACCTCTGTCCTGCAGTGAGTCAGAGCAATTCTCTAACGTCCCCTTTAGATCAGCTTGTCACAGACTTACCCACCAAAAGCACTCTGACTCTGTAGCTGCTGCTTGGCGATACCCCAGGTAAACCCCGGTACGTTCCCCGTTAAATATTGGCTGTCGGTGTATTTGTGCTGCCGCGACTCAAGTCCTGTGGCCTTTTGAAACGAAACTGCTGAGGGGAGGACCCTTCTCCCTCTCCCCACATCCCATCGCTGTGCTGCACGTGCTCAGGGTCTGGCTGTGAGTGAGATTATTGCCCCCCAGGAAAGATTCTGTAGGCGGTGGCATTTGCTTCAGCAGTGCAGGCTAGCGAAGTGCTGCGTGGTGCAGCACCGCGTGCTTTCTACCTCTTGCCAGAAAAGCTGTCCCTGAACACGCAGCTGATCGGCGGGGAGAGCAAACCCGAGCTCTTCAACCTCTGCGATTGCAGGGGGGTTGCCAGTTGTATCTGGCTCGTTTGCTGAGTTAGAATTCAGTAACGTGCCAGAAACAAAGCCGTTTTGATTCATTCTGAGCCCGCTCTGTAGCTGTAGCATTCATTGTTTTTTGTTCTTTCAGTTTCTCACCCTGATACGATTGTTCCTTGTCCTTGGATGCATCCTGAGCTGCGTGCTGGTTCCAGTTTAAAACGCAGTATCTGTGCGTGGGGAGAGACAAAAGGGTCGGAGGCTGCTAAAACTCAAATACAAGTGTTTTATTTCTGTTGATTAATGACATGCTGAGAACTAAAACCAGCAGAACTACAGAGGAGACAACGTCTTGCACTTGTCTTCCTTTCACTTGGAATGCATCTTAAAAACAATGGGAGAATGAATTAATTTCAGAGTCCTAACGGCTCCGAAGCGCGAACGCAGCAGGAGCGACTGCACCTCCCCAAGATGTTGTTGACTTAGAAAGCCCCACACCCTGGGTGGCATCGGGACCGAGCTGTTTATCCAACTCCTTGTTTTGTTAGTAGCTGTCAGGCTTGTTGCACAGGCCCGGTGCCCTCTCTTCCCACCTCCCGGTTACGTAGACGGTAACTTGGAGCAGAGCCTGTCGGTGCAGGGATGCTACTCATACCGGCCCATCGAAATGATGGGCAGCCAAGCAGCTGCTCTGGAGCTCAAGTAACCATTAAAGTGAAGCAAAACCAAACCAAAACCCCAACTGCAAGCAGGTCCGGTTCGCCGGTAACTCCTCCGTGGAGTTTGGTGGCCACGTGAGCCCCTCCACGCCGCGCTGCCTCCGTGCGCTGCGCTTACTCTGTGCTGGTGGAACGGCCAGCAGCAGAACTGGGCCGGGTTGTGGCTAAGCCAGGATGAAAGTGAAGCTGTGCACGGACAGATGAGCAGCTTTTTGGCTCAGATTCATTAAGAAGAAAGAGAAAAAAACAAAAAAGTCTAAGTTCAGATTAAAAGCGGGATGGTATAATTATTTTTTTTTAATTGGTCTTTGCAGTAAGAACCTACGCATTAAACTGCCAGGCTTTTCTGATTTGGTTAATGAGTCGAGGTGGCCTGAGAAGCAGCTGATGAGCGATCTCGGCGCGGGAGAGCGGCGGGGACGCGCGGCCGGGGTCACGGCTCCCGCTTGCACCGCAAGCCTCGGCTGTTCGGGACCCTCACCCCGCGTGACGTACCTGTGCGCTTGGGCAGGACTGGGCGTGGGATTCGAGGCCCCTGTCTGGAGGAGGGAGGGAATTTGATTAGAAATCGCTCCTCTTTGGGCACGGGAGGAGCTCTTGGGCTTGTTTTGCTGGTCAGCCAGGGCCTTGCTATGCCGGGTGAACGACAGGGCGAGTACGTGCGTGTTCTCCTCCCAGGGTGTAGGTCTTGGGGGCTCTGCAGAACTTCCAAGAGCTGTGAGAAATAGAAAGCAGATGGATTAAGTGTCCTGCTGGAAACTAGTTTTGTCGGTACCTCTGAAGCAGTTAGGCAAGGGAACTTTCCTCTTTCATTCAGCTGTAGTCCAGTGTTCATTTTATTCAGGTAGCTTTTGATTTCTGGAGACGTTATTTGGGATTTTTTAAGGCAGTAAATCTGTGCACTGACTGACGGGGAGGTGAAGTAATGCGTGTCGTGTCTTGAGGGGGAAGCTGCTGCCACTCTTGCTACATCTCCAGAGCAGATACCGCTGTCCTTGATAAGCACAGAACAAGTATCTGAGAAAAAAAACAGTTCCACCAAGCTGCCTTTGTTTAGGGTATCACTTCTGTGATAACAGACAAACTAACCCTGCTCCTCTGCCTTCCCCACAAAGGGTCTGTGGGGAAGGAATCTTCCAACATGCTGAATCTCTCGAGGCTTTTATTTATTTATTTTTTCTCCCTTCAGTTCCTCTCCATCTCACTTTGTATTGCCTGTGATTGAATAGCAACTTACAAAACCGCAGCAAAATAAAGGTGCACGAGTCTCGTGTCCTCCACGCCTCCGGCTGCTTTTGCCACGACCGTAACTAGCGATGGGTTTAAAAAGAAAGGAATGAGAAGTTATGTGTAACGACGCATCGCAGCGTCCCAGGGCAGGGCAGATGCCGGGTAAACAGCCTCACCCCGTGCTCTGCTCTGCAGCCATCTTCTGCAGGGGGTAATTTAAGAGCTTATCTGCGCTGAACGCACCGTCTCGTGTCTTGGTTCTTGAAGCAATTTGTTCATCTGTTCTGGTTTAACGCAGCTGTCTGCACCTTGTTGTAACCTGTCGTCGGCTGGCGTTGGCTACGGAGACTCCATCCCACTTCTTCACGCTGGATGGGTTTGGAGGCAGTTGCATAATGGGGAAATTAGTGTTGTTTTTCCGTTCCAGTTAATTTTCTGTTAGCTTTAGAAACTTTTTTTCTTTAGAAACCTTAATCAGTCTTGTACAGTTGTAAATGAGCATCGGAAGGATTTATCAGGTGATTTAAGGGCAGTTCCTTCTGTCTGGAATTTCTTCAGCAGTGACAGGGTGCTTTAAAGCCAGAAGAGCCATAGTTTTGGTGCAGGACATGTGAACGGCTCAACCCAAATGTTTAATCTGTTTGCAGGCTGGCATCCCATCTTATTCTGGCCGCCTGGGTTTGCAACTCACGTGTGAATAAATTACCTTTTACAGATTGACTTTGTTTGTTTTTTCCCGACCTGAGTGCCAAGGACTGCTCTTCTTGGAGACAGACAAAAATTTCCTTTGTCAAGACTTCTTTTTGCTCCCATCACCTCCAAGCGTGTGAAAACTTAGAGAAGCCCCCGAGAACTTGGGTAAGATGGGCTGCTTTATGCCTTGGGAATGTGATATGCAGGCTAGAAAGCAAATAACTAAACGTTAATGATCTGCTAACCCTATCTGGCTACACCGTGCTGACCTTTATCTCCCCTTCTTCCCTTTCACCAGGTAGGGGTATCGCTTTCTGCCTACACCCGACAGAAAAATCCACTCTTAGTTGCTCTGGTTTTAGCTTCGAGTCTTAGATGTTGGTGCCATATGATAAATAGTGGGAGAATGGGTTTCTGCTGTTCCCCTGCACCCCCTTAAAGCCTGAGTGCTTGGTTCTGTGAGTGGTGGAGATCGCTCAGAGCTGGCCTGACTTCTTTGCCCCATCTAACCTGAGGTGCCAGCAATAGCTCAGCCAGGTCAGGTGTGTTGTCGCTGGTCCCAAGGAGGGAAGGTGAAATGGCTTCACACTGGGAGAGGGTGGAGTAGAAGTTAGGAAGCTCTGCGCTCTGAGGGTGGTGAGACCCTAGCACAGGTCACCCAGGGAAGCTGTGGCTGCTCCATCCCTGGAAGTGTCCAAGGCCAGCTGTAGCAGGAGGTGTCCTGTCCATGGCAGGGGTTGCAACCAGATGATCTTGAAGGTCCCTTCCAACCCAAACCATTCTGTGATTCTATGAAATGATGTTTTGAGGCTTCTCTTGAATTAGCTGGGAGAACGTGGGGTGCTCTGTGACTTCAGACAGCTGCGATCTCGATGAGGTGCTGACAAGCCTGTGTGTAACCAGGTCAGTAGCTTTGGTGTCTCGGGACACGGATGTCGTGTAATTGTTGTGAGTCTGATCTTTCCATGCAAAGCTTTTGGGCAGCAAGTCCTCTGAAAATTTCTGGAATGTAGTCCTGTTCCTGGTCTTGCTTCTAGCGGATTATAACCCTTCTTGTGGTCTCTGTAATGATTTCGAGCGTCACCAACTTTTGTGTGCGAGGATGCCCTCTAGTCTAGAAGCAGGTTTCTTGATACCAGCTCAGGTATATCGGCCACGTGCTGCCGAATGGTCATGACTCCTGGAAAGGCTTTTTAGGAGGGGGCGGGGGGAAACCCAATGCAACAACAAAAATCCCCTGCTGGGGTTGTCTTACAGTGCTCATCCCAGCTCAGGAGAGTATGTTTTCACATGCTGTGGAACTACAGTGAGGATCTGTAATTCTTCCCCGTGCCATCCAGACTCGGAAGTAGCAAGATCTGAAAGCTGCAAAGGTAAAAAAATCACTGAAATTCTCACCAGTTTTAACTCTGTACTGGGAAAGGTAATCTGCCCTGCCCTGCAGTTGCACCATCGCAGGGCAAGCCCTGGTTCCTCTGCATTGATGGGAGATGGGTGAAGATTGGAGAATCATGGAACTGTTTGGGTGGGGAGGGACTTTGCAAGGTCACCCGGTCCAAGCCCCTGCAGGGAGCAGGGCCATCTGCACCCAGAGCAGGGTGCTCAGAGCCCCGGCCACCTCCCCTGCAATGGGGAC
>JANHFX010023789.1:69041-81243 GCA_027560015.1 Chloroceryle amazona
CTCCTGCTGCCACCCCAGTGCTGACACAGCCAGGCTGCTGGGGGCTTCTTGTCCCCTGGGCACTCTGGGGCTCATCTCCAGCCCCCTCTCCACCAACCCCCCCAGGGCCTTTCCCGACGGGCCCTTTCCCCAGCCTGGAGCGCTGCAGGGGGTTGGTGGGACCCCAGGGCAGCTCTAAAAAGTGATTTGGGGGTGAAATAAAGACCTGAAAGGTGAAGCTCACCTCAGCTCGCAAGCAGTGCATGGCACGTAAGGGAGAAAAAAGCCCTCAAAGAGTGTTCCAAGCACATGGAAAGCTGAGGGGTCTGACTTGGATCTTCCACCCACCTCATAGCCCACCCCGGACCTGAGGCCACCCTACTCACCAGATGGTCCAGCATGAAGTGTTAAAGACCCCCCCACTCACTCCAGCAGCTGACACCACAGGCCAGGGGCACCTACACTCCCAGTCTGGCTCCAGTAGCTGCCCCAAACCCACTCAGGAACAGAGTGGTCTCACCAGTATCTGGCACGCAGTCCCTGCAGCACACTCACACCAGTGAGGGTTCCTCTGATTACCCCTTCAGGCCCTGAAGAAGGTCCTTGGCCAGACACCCTGAAAGGAGCAGACACTCTCCTTCCACAGACCATCTCCCCCTCGCCACCTGCCCCATCTTGGTAGCACAAATCATCACCCACGAGGGAGGTTCACCTTAAAATAAAGGCTGTGGAGACGCGTCCAGCTCAAGTATTTTATTAGCAAAGCCTTCCAGGGGTTAAACAACATCATCACTTTGGCCAGCTCTCCAGGAAGGGCTGGGTCCTTGAGTTTCCTCGAGGGAACTGCAGGGCAAAACTCACCGACCACCTCGCTGGCGCCATCCCAGCTGCTTACGTCTTCTCCACACCACAGCTCTGTTGCCACCAGCCTTGGCAGCAGGACGCTGACGTCACGCTCTGCTGGAGAAGCTGATGACATACATAAGTCTCCACATTAAGTATACAGAGGGTTTTTTTCTGGGAGGGTGGCACAGATGGACCTGGAAACTGCCCGGGTCAGGTCGGACGGGGTTTCGATCAACTTGATCTACTAGGAGGTGTCCCTGCCCATGGCAGGGGGGTTGAAACTCGATGGTCTTGAAGGTCCCTTCCACCCCAAAGCGTTCTAGGATGATTGGATGCTTTTGCTCAAGAGCTAAGCAAGGGCAGGAGCTGCCAGCGCCGTGGCCAAGAGCTGGAGGGAAGTTCAGGGCTCACCTTAGCGTGCGAGTACGTGTTCTTCTGAAAGCCAAAGCCCTCCCTTTGCCTCGACACAACCTAAAGCTTCTCCAGCTGCTTGAGCACCTCCTGCTTTGTAACGCTATACCACGAAGAGGGGATTTCTCCTTTGCCGCTAAACTTCCCGTTGTAGCACGTCTCTAGCTCTTTCCTGAAATGACACACGAACCATTTCCAGTACTCTTGCATGGAAGTATCAGCGAGGATTCTCCAGGTGCAGTGAGGATGTCCCGCCTCCCGGTATTTCTTGTAGGGGATCCACGGCGCGTTGTCATTCACCCGGAAGACGCAGTCGCTGGCGACGCTACTGGAGCAAATATCAATGACCAGGTGGTCTGTTCTGTACCACCTGTACCCCGTGAAAGCTTGCGGCCGGTGGAAGGCGAGTTGATGGTCTCCGTCGTGACCCTGGATGGTGTTTGTGCACATGGCTCCACAAAAGGGGCACTGCTGCCAGCAGCCCTCGAACTGCTTGGCCAGGATGGTGTGAGGCTGCCTTTCGAACGATCTCATGCTGGCGGTAGCAAACTCTTTGTTGAGCTGTTCCTTCAGGGGCAGCAGCGCTTCCATCATGGCTTTATTCAGGAACTCTATGTCGGCAATCTCCTGGTGCTCAAGGCTCTTCAGGTCACTTCTAGGCAAGCTCAGCACCTCTGTAAGGGAGTTGCAAAATTCATCCAGCCAAAGGGAGATCTTGTCGTTTCTGTCCGTTCTGTCTTTGACAATTTTGGTCGAGTCAAAAACAGCCGACTGGATGTTTGTGTAGAGGTGAGTAAGGGAGTTCTCTAGGAAGCTCTCCAGCCTCCTGTTCCTGTCTAAGCAGTACGTCTCAACGCGGGTCTCAATGTAACGCAGTAAAAAGTCTTTGGGTTGTTTAAGGTACTGCCTGAAATTCTCAAATTTTTCTTCTTGCGCCAGGTATCTCAGTATGGAAATCTCCAGACAGGATCTGTTGCTGTTGAACTCTGGGATTTTACTCCGCATGTCTCGAGCTATGTCCAGAGCTGTCTTCTCGTAGACCGCCCGGCGAAGAGCCGGGGCAATCTTGTCACCCAGGAAAACGGCGAACGTCGTGATCGAAGTGGCTCCTTGGCAGGAAATCTGGAAACACTTGAAGAAATCTTCTCTCTTGCTCTCCAGGTAGATGGCCGGGTTGTTTGCTTTGATGAAGGCCGTGTGCATGGCATTGAACCTTTTGGCCGCCATCCGGCACAGGTACAGGGACAAATCTATTCTGTAATCTTTATTGAAGCTGTACTTGGCGTCGCTGGGGACAGAGTTCATGCCTCTCTGCACTTCGTTTAGTATCTCGTGAATAAAAGTCCGGCTGTAATCCCTTTTCTCCTTCTCCTTCTGATCGATGTTGTCATTTACGTGCACCATGATGCTGTCCGTGATGCGTTCTATTTGGCTTATGTCGGCCTCATCGAGGGTCATCTTCAACACGAAAAGCTGTCTTTTCTTGGTGATGTGTTTCTTCAGGTCCACAGTAAACTGTCTGTCTCTGGGGAAGGCGCAGATGCGGGCGTGTAAGTTTGGCTCCTTGAAGTGATCCAGAAGGACGTCTTCTATTTCCACGTCGATATTGATTGGTTCCGGAGGGGGAGAAGCAGAGGAGACCTCAGTAATCCAGGTTGCCCAGAGGGAGATGAAGTTGTCTCTGAGTTGTCTTTCACTCAGCTCCTGGCCTTTGAGAGACAGGGCCAGCTGCCTGCTCCTTTTCAGCAGCTCGTTTTCATACTCCGACTTCCTCTCGTCCAGTTTACACTGGTTCTTCTTTAGCTCAAGCAGACTCTCACACTTCTTTTTCGTTTCAAGAAGAAGAGACTCCTTGAGTTCTTTCACTTTCAGTTCAGTGCTGCCTTTCCACTGCACCAGTATCTCACAGTCTTTGTCTTCACTGAAATACTTCTCCATGTCTTCCATGACGGCATCGCTTGTCTCTTGTATGAGCTTTTCCAGCTGCTCTGTGGTGACCTTCTGCATGTCCCCGTTCCGAATTTTATTGTCCAGTTTCATTTGCAAGTCCAAGATGTGACTCCTCAGCTGCCAAGTCCACTGACTAAACGCGGTTTCCAGTTTCTTGTAGGTAGCAATCTCCACTGAATTCTTGAAGCTGAAAATGAAGTTTTCGTTCAGCAAAGCGTTCCAGAGGTCACCGATACGAACTTTGATGCTCGAGAGACTCAAAATGCTGCCCTGCGACTCCTTCTTGGCAGCTTGGAGAATTTTGCTCTTTAATTCCTGGACGTTCTGGCTGTAGGTGGGGTTGGGTGGTGCCATTGGGGGGTTTCCTTCCCACAGGTGAGCAAAGTAATGAATGTGGGTGTTCACATCAAAGCGGATGACATCGCTGAAGCAGGAGACATCACAGCATTCCTGCTGGGCAGCTGTCACAGTCATTTCATCCAGCTTTTCCTGCAGGCGCCTTTGTCCTTCCATATTCTGCTCCTTGGCCGTTATTTCTCCCACGTTTTGATGCACAAAGAGGCAGCTCGGGGAAAGATTGACTTGCTTCATCCTCAGAAAAGCCTGCACAGCAATCTGAAGGACATCTTGCATTTCTGAAGGATTTTCTCCAAAGATGTTGATCAGAGTTATGTTGCCGATGCCAATGACAAAGGTGGCCAGCTCATTGTCGTGATTGAGGGACTGCTTGTTGACCATCTCGATGGCACGAAGTCCCTCCGTGTCAACAACCAGCATGTAGTCAAAGTTCACCTCTTGTCGCAGCTTCTCATCCACTTTAATCAGCTGCATGAACGCTCCCCGGGTGCATCTCCCTGCGCTGACATTAAACTGAAGACCAAACATGGCATTCAAGAGGGTTGACTTCCCCGTGCTCTGGATGCCAAGCACTGAGAGAACGAACACTCGTTTGTCCCCGAGCTTCTCGATTAGCCGGTCAAAGATCGCTGAGACCCACCGTAACGGCACGTAAGAAGCGTCACCGTCCATCAGCTCGACAGGATACCCTGAAACCATCAGATCGGCTGCAATCTCGGGTAGCTTGGCAAAATGTTTGTCCTTTGACCCCATCGATTCCAGAGCTTCGTAAATCTGCCCGATCTCTCTCAAAATGTGCTCCAGGCCAATGGACGAATCGTTGATTTCATTGGAGAGGTCGTCTAGCTTACTCAGCAACAGAGGTTTCACGCTGTTTTTTTCATTGCTTTTCTTTATTTCCAGGATCTGAGACCATAACTGGTGATACTCCTTCTTCAGCTCGTCAAGGCGATCGGAGGACAGGTCGTCCATAAAGACCTTCATCCACTGCAGGAAGTATTTCTTGGTATCTGCCGGCTGCGACTGGAGGAAGGTAAGGATCGACTTCATCAGCCTGTTGAGGGGGAAGGCTTTGTCCAGCTGCTTTCTTCTTATTGCCGACTTCTCCACTTCAATTTGGCTCCGGTGATGCTCTATGCTCTTGTTCCTCTTCTCCTGCAAGCGCGTCAGTTCTTTGTCCTTTTTGCACCACATGTACCACAGTTTCCCTTGAAGGGGCAGGAGCTGGGACTTGATCTCAAACAGCTTCTCTTTCTTCAGGAGCTTCACCAGCTCCTTTGCCTTTTCTTTGGCTCTCACGCAGTCGTCCGTATCTTCATCGACCAAGAAGCCGCACTCGCGAGCTTTGTCCACGCAGGCGTCAAGGCTGAAGAGTATCTTAGACCCTTCCAGGAGATCCCTGATTGTTTTTGTCAGCTTGCCAATCAATTCTGCCTCGTTTCTGTTCTTGATGCCTATTCTTACGTTCTGGCTCGAGCGGCCGGCTGCAACGTTCTCCTTTTCAGTGAAAAGACAAACCAGAGGCCTTTGCGACTGCCACAGGTCACGTAAAATCGCCACCCCTTTCTGGTCGTTCGGATCAGATTCGGCCACAAGCACCACGTTGATGGCGGATATCTCCCGTAAGAAGCGCAGCTGCTCCCCGTGGTCTCTGGCGTCTCCGTGCAGGTTACAGAAGGCGACGCAGCGGTCGAAGCTGTCGTCATCGCTGCCCCGGGGACAGTACCAGGAGATCTCCACCACGCCGTTCATCAGCAGGCAGTCCTTGGTGCAGCCTTTGCAGTGTCGGTGGAAAAAAGTGTCGTGCTTTTGTTTGCTCAGCAGAGCGTTCAGGATCTGGGACTTGGAAGAGGAGGGAGAACTACCGATCCGTACGAAGGACACGATGGGCGTCTCCGCCTGGTAAATGAGCTTGTTTTTGTAACTCTTGATTCTGGTCTGCTCCCCCACCTTCTCGACCCCCTTCCAGCTCTTTTTTATTTGGCTGAGGGACCAGAGGGGGAACTCTATCTGTGAAGTGCAGGGGTTTGGCACCAGGAGAGGCAGCGCGAACTGGCAGAAAGCAAGCTTCATGGAAACGTACTGCCGCATGAAGTCATTGGCACAGTGAAAAATTGCCATCTGCAGGTCCATGGGGTGCAAGCGACTGTCCCTGGTGGCAGATTCGGGGGCTTCTTCCTCCAAACCAATGAAAAAATCATCAAAGGAATCTGAGGGTTCATGCTCTTGCCCTGTGGTTTTGGGCATGGGTGCAGGTCCTGGGTTGCTCTCGTCCTTGCAAGTCAGGTACCTCACCCGATAGTCCACAGTTAACAGCTTTTGCAAGAAGTAAAATGGTAGCTCGCTGTCCTTGCTGGGCTGGCTGTCATGTAAAGAAGTCTTGTATATGATGTGGAAATCCTCCGTCCCCATCTTCCTTGGGTAGTGACTTTCTAGTCCAAGGCGCTGAAGCAAGTGGAGGAACTTCTGGTTTGAGCTGGCTTGGTTTGCTTTGGATTTGCTCTCATCTGGTTTGGGTTTGGCCTGACTGGAAGGGTCTATGCCAGAAAAGGTGTCTTCCATGTCTTTGATGATCGTGTTTTTCTTCGCGTCGTCACACGTGTCCTCCAAGCGCCCGCTGACGAAGGAACGCAAGTCCTCTTCCAGCATCTCCCAGTCTTTGAAGGTATTGTACTTTTCGAGGAGACTTTTTATCTCTGTGGACCATAAATTTTTCATCTGGTCTTCCATGAAAACAAAACGCTCGTTCTTCTTCTCAGGGGACAACCCTTTGTATTTGGGTGTTAGGGTGAGACCTGTCAGCAGCAGGAAGGCTTGGGCTCTGTAAGCATCTTGCTCCTTCAAACTCAGATACTCCTTATGTCCCTCTTCCATTTCACTGATCATGAAGTTAATTTCCGGACACCCAAGGAGGGACTGGAAAGTGCTCCTTTCCCTCTGGTATCCTGTGCTGGTGGTAATTAAGAGCACCAACAGCTCAATATCCTTCTGTGCCCTTTCCTGGAGACACTGGAGTAAGGAATAAACAGCAAGGCTGGCAGTCAAGGTGGCTTTTATCTTTGCTTCATGAATAGCGGACACGGAGGTTTCTGGCGCGTAGGTGACTTCCTGGATGTGCTCCTTCATTTGCAGCAGTGTCTTGATGAGATCCTGAAGCTCGGAAACATCGGGAGTTTTGGGAAGCACGTTCTCGGTGTGGAAGATCCATTGCATAATGAAGGAAGACCTGGGAAAGTCCTTGACAGAATAGATGTGAGGATCCAGGAGGCACCTCAACAGAGACTTGATATAGGTGGTGTTTTCTGGGGGGGACTTCGTGTAGAACAGCACGGTATTCACCAGGAGCTCCTGCAGCGCTCTGTCCGACAGGCACATGTTGATCCAGACACTGTGGTTCTTGGTTTTCTCGTACAGATTCTGTTTGCAATTCATCATCACGAGCAGTTTCTCTTCATCCACCTTCACCTCCCAGGTCTTCACAAACTCCAAGAAATCTCTGGCGTCTTCCACCGCGCTGGCCAGCTTCTCTCCAAACATGGTGCCGACGCTGTGATTCGTTAGCGCTTCATACGCTGCCCTGAGGCTGCTCCTCATCTGATAGACGGACTTAAAATCACTGCTGTGATTGGTCAGGATTATGTCCCACACTGGGATCAGCTGAAAGCCTCGGTCGATAATGTGCCAGGTCGTGTTATTCGTTACGAGCCCCATTTTCCACTCGAGAAGAGAATCCACCTCCATCGGCCCCCCTGTTTTGGTCACGTAGAGCTGAACCGATTTGTAGGTGCTCTTTCCATCCCTTCCCTCAAAAGAAGCCTCCGAGTGGGACTTGGAGACACCCACATTCATGGCCGCGCTGGCGCCAAAGCAGCTGTAGCTGGCCCCGATGTAGCCGTTCAGTGCCTCAGATGCTTGGCGCTTCATCTCTTCCCGCTGCTCCGCTCTGAAACCTTCCGTGGATGCCTTCCACCAGAATATCCCCCCAAAGTGGAGGGGACCCTGGTTTACATGGGACCCAAATCTGCTGAAGAAGGTCCTGCACCTGCTCTCCATCAAGGCTGGCCTGTCCGCTTCCTGAGTGACGCTCCAAAGATGCTCGATGGTTTGCAGCTCCTGCAGGGCCGCGTCCGAGAGGCGAAGCTCGTGCTTCTGGAAGTAGCAGGAGGCCAGAGGGATGTACTGGTACTTGGTGGTGCAGATGTAGCTCTGCTCAGAGTGGGACTGGCGGGTGCTCTCCGACTGCGAGGAGCTGCTGTAATCTAAGCCAGCTTCAACATTAAACCCCCAGAACCCGGCTTTGGCAGAAACGCTGATGCTGAACCCCAGCTGCTCCATGGACTTGGTGAAAGTGGCTTCAGCTGCAGAGGAGGAGAATTCCTTCTTCTCAAAGAGCGACCCTTGCTCTGGACCGGCGAGCTTGAATCTGTCAGGAACGCTGATGAGCTGCTCTCGCTTTGCCAGCACGTCGGCCAGGCTGCTGGTTCTGTAAATGCCCTGCAGGGCCAGTCCCCCTGAGGCCCTCCTCAGGACCTCCGTGTCGGAAACGTTCTCAGCCCTGCCCACCGATGATTCCTGCTGCTCCAGCTGCTTCTGGATGCTCTCCAGCACATCCAGCAATGACTTCTCCTGTAGCACCCAGTACTCCTTGGGAATCTCCAAGGCTTGCCACAGAGCCTCCTCTTTCTGTTTTAGAACATCCTTGCTGGGGCTGCCGCTCTTGTGCATCTCTCTCAGCTCCTTCAGAGCTTGCTTGGCCGCTTCTTGTCTCTCCTCTGTCTCCTTCAAGCGCTTCTTCTGCAGCTCCTCAGAAGTCGCTTTCTTGTCTGTTAGTTGCAGGAGCTTTCGGAGCGCCTTGGTTTCCCAGGGGTACTGCACTTTGCACTCCAGCTTAAGGTAGTCCTCATACTGCAGATGTTTCAGGGCTTCTTTGGACTTGACTCCCAGTATCTCTGACAGTTTGGGGAGCCAGTACCTGTCATCCAGTCCTTCTTTCTCACACGCTTCCACCAGTAGCTTTTTAGCAATTAGTGCTTTTTCATCATCATCTAGTACATCCTCTGGTGAGCCCATGGCTGTGGAAGAAGAAAAGAGACTTTCTTTAAGAGGCCACAGCTTTTTATGAGCAGTCTCTTCAGCAGATCTGGACTTGGGGATTCCTCCTACTGGAGCCCAGCCTGGGATGCCCAAAGATCTGGGGGTCTTTGTCCCAGGACGATGGATGTGCCTCCTGCAGGATCAACCCTGAAGCTGAACATGTATCCTGGACACAACACACACACATGCTCTTGACTTGGCCACACAACCTGCCATGGACAAGGTGCTGCCTTCAACAGTGGAACCAGTGTGGAACCCAGCCCCCCAAAATGGCTACTCCATCCCTGTCACCACTGATGCTGTGGAGCAGGCACTGGGAAAGTCCCATACCGGACCCAGTGGTATATGGGAACTGGATTCAGGAGCTGGATGCTGGAACAGGATGAAGGAACACATGGATCAGGATTGAAGGCAGAAGGGACAGAGTCTTCCTTGGACTCCAGCCTCTGAAGAAGAGGCTGGACCCTGGCGACCCCTCAGCTCTACACTGAACGTGCCATATATGTGATGACATCCCTCACTGGTCAGTTTGGGGTCACCTGTCCTGGACGCTCCTCTCCACAGGTGCCACCTCTTACTGAGTGCACCCCGACATGGGGCACAAGGCTGAGCAGTGGCCTCGGTCTGCACAGGAGCCAGAACAAGCCAGAGCCTTTCTGCACCCCCGACCCTTGGCAGTGACTCTGAACATGGAGAGCTGTCACTGCTGGGAGCAGCGCAGGGACTGAGAAGAGACTGAGCTGAGAAGTAAAATCACAGACCAGAGTTAGTTCTGTTCCAGCTCAAAGCAGGACAAGGTGCCTTTCCATCCTTATTCAGTGCACAAAAACTTCCCATGCATCCAGCTTTTGTCCCACCGATGGCACAAGACCAACAAAGGGATTGAGCTGAGCTGCTTGTGACTGGGCTCTTGGACCCTTTCAGAGCCTTCAGTGTCATCTTTTCCCTTAAAGCCAGAGAGGATTTGGGCAATATGCTTAATGGCTATGGAGTCTGATTCATCTCACCTCACAACAGATGCTCCTCGCGCTCAGATGCTTGACTTTCTGGAGAACACAGGCAGCCAAGGCCCCCAGCTCAGCTGAGACAGCGCACGGTCACACGGCAGGCCTGGTAGATGAGGCTGGAAGATGGAGATCACCTCAAGAATTCAGGAGGCAAAACACCAGGAAGGAAAGGCCCCGGATCCTAAAGGAGAAGAGCAAACTGTCAGGAGATGGCAACACGTCAACATGGAGGATTCATTCCAAGGAGCACTGGAGGCCATCCCTTCTCCATTAATGATGATGCCTCAGCCAGCAAAGACTCATCAGGGCCTTTTTGGACTGATGACCAGACCAGGGTTCCACCTGGGACCTAAACCCACGTTACCCACGGTGTACGTTAGCCCAGGGACAGTTTGCAAAGTACCTGTCTCCTGCTTTAAGAGTCTCTGCCACGGACAAAAGGTGCTCAGAAGGTTCCTCAGGACAGAACTGTGGAATAATGACTGGAGGTGACTTAGAAATTACCACCAGGTACAGCTGCCTTGTTCAGCTTGTGCAACTGGTGTGCAGGGAATCCAGTCTGCGGTGATTTGGGGACGACCTGGGCTGTAGACCAGCACGGGGGGTGGAGCAGAGCGAGGACTCTGCGGCCAGGCTTTGTGATATCACCGCAGAGATGGGGACTTTGAGCTACCCTGGAACTGATAAGGGTCCCAGCCCGGGCCAAGTGCTGTGCTTTGTGCCAACTTTGCTCGTTATGATGTTGATTATAATCCCCAAACACAGCTCCATGCCCAAGGCTGCCCAGCCCCAGACTGCGGCCGCCCCTCGCTGAGCTCTCACCCAGGATTTTCTTTATCTCCACTTCTAAAAGCAAACTGAGAGCATTTCCCACCAATCATCATCAAGGTCTGTATGGCCACGGTGACTCCAGCTCCACCTCGAAGGTAAAAAATAATATACACATGGCTTCAGGAAGGGGAGAGGCTGGGGAAGGGGTCACCGTGGACAAGTCAGGGGAGATGCCTGAGCTGACTCCCTCCGACTCCTGGGATCAGGCGATGGGCTGAGCCTCCCTTCCCCCCCACGGGGACACCTTGGGGTGAGAACTGGATTCCCCAAGCACTTCTCCAGGAAAACGTAGAAACCTCTTTTTTTAACTTAACGCATTTTGTCCATTTGCAGGTGCCTTGCGGGGTCTTTATCACCAGCCATCCCCAAGAACCTGCACTGCTGGTGCTCTCCACAAACTGCACTGTTCCTGTTACCAGCTGCAAGAGTCTCTCACTGGGCACCACCAGCTCCTCACCGGCTGCGTGAGACCCTTGGAGAGCAATGAAAGTGGGAAAGCTGGAAAACTGCCCATCAAAAAAGGACCTGGGGGTGCTGGTGGACACCCAGCTGAACATGAGTCAGTGTGTGCCCAGGTGGCCAAGAAGGCCACCAACATCCTGGCTTGGATCAAAACCAGTGTGGCCAGCAGAAGCAGGGAAGGAATTGTGCCCCCAGACTGGGCACTGGGGAGGCTGCAGCTTGAGCACTGGGTTCAGTTTTGGGTACCACAGGATAAAAAAGACATTGAGGGGCTGGAGCGAGTTCAGAGAAGGGCAATGGAGCTGGTGAGGGGTCTGGAGAACATGGCTGGTGAGGAGCAGCTGAGGGACCTGGGGTTGTTTGGTGTGGAGAAGGCTCACGGGAGACCTTCTGGCTCTGGACATCTCCCTGAAGGGAGGTTGGGGTGAGATGGGGGTTGGTCTCTTCTCCCAGGTGACCGGCAATAGGACCAGAGGAAACGGGCTTAAGCTGCACCAGGGGAGGTTTAGATTGGATATTGGGAAAATGTTTTTTCCTGAGAGAGTGGTGAGGCCTTGGCACAGGCTGCCCAGGGAGGGGCTGGAGTCACCATCCCTGGAGGGGTTCAGAAAACGTGTCGATGTGGCACTGCAGGAGATGGTTTAGCGGTCCTGACAATGCTTCGTAGATGGTTGGACTTCATCTTGAAGGCTGGTCTGTAAGAGACAAGCCTGGAGACCTGCAGAAAAGCCCCAGCTCCAGAAGCTGCCCACCTCTGCTCCCTGAGCAGGCTCAGCCAGCCTCAAGATAAAGGCTGGATGTGGCCAAGCCTGGGGAACGGCACGTGCCCCATCCCACTGCTGGCCAGATCATCCATCTGCTGCTGGGGGTGAAGCTCAGGCCCCTGAAGGTAGGTTGGCCCCCACCAGCAGCTCATGCAGTCCCACCGGCAGGACTGGGGAGAGAAGTGGGAAAGCAAAACCAAGAAAAAAAGAACCCAAGATAGTTGAGCAATCGAAGGAAAAGTGTGTGACCTCACGTCGTGGGGTTTAATTCACCACTTCCCTTCAGCGAGCAGAGGTTGGGCTGCTCTCAGCAAAGCCACGTCGCAGAGCATGTGAGGGCTGCAAACGGTGCAGCCACCAACATCTCCCCTTCCTCCTCCTTCCCACGCAGCTTTGATTGCTGAGCACAGATCCCAGCATGGTGGGGGTGGGAAGGGCCCTCTGGGGATCACCTGGTGCCACCCCCCTGCTCCACCCAGCAGGGGCACCCAGAGCAGGGGG
>JANHFX010023790.1:0-24729 GCA_027560015.1 Chloroceryle amazona
TGGCTGGCTCTGCGACACGCTCAGCGGCTGCAGAGGAGGGTGGGGTGAGGGGAGTCTCTGCGGGTGCAGAGCAGGGGCCTGCTGGATGTGAGAATGAGGTGGTGGCGGTGCAGGGGCCTGGGGCTGGCTGGGGGGCTGGGACGCTGATGGCGAGACCTGCGGTGGAGCCGAAGAAGCACTTGAGGCAGCGGGCAGCGATGCTGGTAACTGGGCTGATACAGGCGGCGTAGGAGGAGGAGCCTGGCCAGAGCCGCTCTGGGCCTGCAGCACCTGGGGCTGTGCCTGCAGCACTTGCTGTTGAGCAGACGAATCTGAGTCGCTCTCATTGTCCTGAGGACTTGGGATGCTGGGGGACGTGCTCCGGTTATCCTGGTCAATGTCCTTGGGATCACTGCTCCCTTCGTCATTGACACTGCGGCTGTCAGAGCTCTCACCTTCACCCTCACCCTCGGAGGGAGAGTTTGGCCTGCTGATCTCCTGCAGGGACAGGGGGAAGAACCACCATGTATGAAGAAACTGCACCAAGAACATTATTACAAGTGCTGTGCAAACACAAGTGCCAGGACCCCTCTTTGAACCTCACAGGACTTAGAAAAGCCCAGACAATATAAATATCCAAAGGGAGGGTGCAAAAACAACAGAGCCAGGCTCTTTTTAGTAGTGTCCAGTGGCACTGGACACAAATTGAAATACAGAAGGTTCTGCCTGAACACAGTGAAACACTTTTTCACTGTGAGAGTGACCAAGCAATCGATCAGGCTGCCCAGAGAGGCTGTGGACTCTCCATATTCAGAGATACTCAAAAGCCAGCTGGACATGGTCCTGGGCAGTCGGCTCTAGCAGCCCTGCTTGAGCAGAAAGGGTGAACTAGATAACCTCCAGGTCCCTTCCAACCTCAACCATTCTGTGTTTCTGTATCATGGAAAGCTCAGTGCCAACATTCCTAAATGCTGTGCACAGAGTGAACCTGGTCAGTACACGGAGCTGAAAAGACATCCTGGAAGTATTTCAGTTGAGCTCTGATAGCAATGAATTAAGAGAACTCCAGTGGTGGTAGTCTAACTTCTCACCAGAAGAGGAAAAAACACCATTTCAGTTAAAAAATATTGGGAAGAAGTGGGTAGAAAATAATCCAAGTATACTCCTGTATGGTCAATATTGATATTAAAACAAAATCCCCAGACCTCTGGACTTACCCCAGAGCATTCCACTGTTTTTCAACCAAAGGAACACATAATATTGGTTGCTTTCCAGCCACACATTAACTTAAAGTTTACTGCTGAAAGGGATTCCATGGTTTTGATTGTTACTGGGTTTGCATCTCCTCCCACTACCAAGCCCTCGTCCTAACAGAAAATACTCCTCTCTGTGAGACTCACTTGAGTTTTGGATTTTTTGGCATTGGTTCTGTCAGGTTCCTCTGTGTCAGAAGCTGCCTTTTCCCGCTGCCTCTTGGAGTTCTTCAGAGGAGAAGATACCTCTTCTTTTATCTTCTGCCACAGAAGGAGCAGAACACAGCAGTTACCAGTAATGTAAAGGCAAGAGTAAACAAATAAACAAGAAGGGGCTCTATGGACCAGCAGAACTGATCAGAAGTTGAGAAAGTTGGGATGTAACAACCACCCAAACACATCTGTCCCTCCATCCAGTTATAGGTTGCAGGGGAATCTGTTCCGGAGCTGCTGCTCTATTCTGCCAGCCCCCAGAAGATCTGCACCTACGTGATGATCCAGCCTCTCCCTCTGAAGGTCCAACTGGAGAGAACCCAGAACAGAACTACACTGGTGCAGGCAGAAACCCTGCACACATTTCTGAGACAAACTAGGAGGAAAAGGGAACATCAAGGAAAGCATTCCCCATCACGTAGGTGGGGGCTCTGAAAGTGGAAGGATGTTTTAAACAAACCAGTTGTCTTCAGAGGGAATCAAGTCTATCAGGAACTCCTACCAGATCAACTGGCTCAGGATACTCTTCTACAGAGTCCAACAGCAGCTATTAACAGAGGATGGAGCAAGAATTTCTGCAGTAAACAAAGTCTTGCTTTACTCCTGAAATTTTGAGAGGGATCTATTTTTATATCCCCTTGAATACAGGGCTAACAAGTGAGTAGCTACTCCCTTCCTTCATGGCCTGGGACAGCTCTGCGCATCACCTAATTACCTAACTTCAAACTGTGCTAAGCTCTGCTAAGCTCTCAGTTTCACCATGTGAAAACTTGCTCCATACTCTTTTTTTTTTTAATATTTATTTTTAATCTCTGCTTTTCAATTTACTCTGCTTAATGGCAAGATGTCCCACTTCATCTGGCTTTCTCTATTCAGTACTCTCCTCAAAACATTTAAACCCACTAAACTGTCAGCTTGCTCTGAAAAATCAGGCAAATAGACATACAGAAAAACAGTAATGGAAGCAGCCTCAATTGCTACACATCTGTATTCCTTTGTAAACAAAGATTAACAACTGCTGAGGGGAAAAAAAATATCCCCCCGAACTGTCTGCTTGTCTCAACTACAGCACTTCTGATCTGTGCTACTTCCATGAGCCTAATGCTTGAATTTGCATCCTAAAGTGAAGGATTAATCTATCATGAGAGCAGGAAGGTTATGTGGGGATACTTTTAATATTTTTTTATCACTCCACATCCTCGTGTACAGGAACAAAGCCTCAGTCAGATGCACCATTACATTTTTTGCTTATCCGCACAAGTAGGAATTTCTAGGTCACCGAGAGATTCCTTCATCTCCTAAAATCTGCATCACATTTTGCTGACTGAAGAAGCCTCAGGTATCCAGGTCCTACCACTGAAGAAAAATGAGAAAATTTTACCTTGGTAGACTTCTTCACCGAATCTGCTTTGCTGTCGTTACTGGAGGTGCTGGCAGCGCTAGGAGAGTTGCGGCCACTGGATCGGATGTCTTCATTAATAGGTGAGGCTCTACCATCAGGGCTGGCTGGCTGCTTTTTACGACCACTACGTAGTGTAGACATCTATTTGTTTAACAGAAATAAAAGTATATCAAAGGCAGCATTTGTCCAACCTCTTCACTTTTCTCCGTCTTAGGTTAGAGGCACGGATGGACCACTCCTGCTAAGAGCTTGGAAAATGAAAAACCAAGAGCAGTTCACGTCGTTATCATTTTTCCTCGGAAGCTCATCTGGACTTCAAAGTAAAAGGAGACAAATTCTTAATCTGTCTACTCAAAAACATTAAGCACTGATTATTTTACTTAGGAGTGGTCTGCTGGAAATGACAATGTTAAAAAGACGTTCCAAAGCTGCTGCTCTTTCATACTAAATGTTCTTAATTTCCTTACAAATTTTCCATAATTTTTCTTCTCTTCTTACCTGACAGTGCAGCCTCTCAAGGTATTTTAAAGCGATGGTGATATCGTCGTGATCAGAGAGAGAGAGGAGGGGAAGGAAGAGAAATGTATCTGCTGCTTTCTATCAGCCAAACCCCAAAGCAAACATCAAATTAACCAGAGCTGCTGTCAGAGCTCTCACAAGTGACTTATGCACAGTAAGGCTCCTGGCATTTCACCCCGAGTATAAAGTCTGTGACAGAGCACACCAAACATAGGAGCCAACTACAGCTCTCTGTAGGGAAGAGATTTTAACTCCATTAATATTAGGAGATCACATGTATAGCATTTAATGTTTAAAGACTCCTTCTTTAAAATAAGGCCAAGGGCTGGCTTCTGACAAGATCCAGCTGGACGCAGGATACATACTAGTACAAAATCTCTCGTGGTCAAGCGTCCCCTTACAATGACAGCCCACCGCTGGTCATTAAAAACACGGAAATAAGTTCAACTACAACTTGCACAAGGGACATTTGAGCTCTTTTCTGCAAAGCCTCAACCTCAGCAATTCTCACAGGCACAGACACAAATGCAGCAGTCGGCACGTGGCACGACGTGCTACAAGCAAGATGGAGAACGTGTCGTTTCAGAGGTCTGCCAACCTTGTTCCAGACAACCCCTCCTCACAGAAGCAGCAGCAATGCAAGGGTGTTAAGCCTACCGAGCCTCGACTCCGCCTTGTCCTCATGCTATGCTTTCCACTAAGTCCATCATCTTCCTCTTTGACAGGCTTAAACATAAAGGGTGGAGGGTCTACAGGCTTCTCAATGGGTGGCAGCTCTCCGTATTTTTTGAAGTGAATGCGACAGTCGGTGCACAGTAAGATGTTTTCTCGACCGCCGTGGTGCCAATCCTTGGAGGCTTGGGGCAGGAAAAGCAACAGCTTAGAAACAGGCAATGCACCAGATCCTCAGCACAAACACAGAACTGATTAAAAGAAGCACACTAGAAAAGCAGCTGCTTTTTTTCTACAGGCAACAAAGTTGGAGAAATTTCTGGAAAAAACTTTGTCCCGTCCCAGGCTTAGCCTGTGTTCCAGTGCACATCTTCAGCACTCGCTTCCCAAAACTATTTGTTTACTTAAGCAGCTACAGCTTTGAAAACAAAGGAAGAAGCCTTATCTGCTCTACGTGAGAGCTAAAAGGCAGCTGTTGTTCTCCAAACTGTGATTTCTTACAGTGAAGTGAGCCTAGAACTTCTTATTTCCTTCCCTGTTTTGGGGCTGACACTTCCATGCCGTGCCTATGCCCAAATGTCAGACTATCCTCAGGAACACCTACAGGAATGGGGCTGCCGCTGCCATTTAGTGCAGCATAAAAAAGTTGTGTGTGTGACGGGCACAGTCCAGTATCCATTTGTTAAATCACAAATTATATAGATTATGGGTGACGTAGATATTTCCTGTTTGAATCTCAACCTCTCAGGATTCTGCTTTGTCACCAAAGTATTAATTCTCAGTGGCAAGGCACAATTAACTCTGCTGGAAGCCCCGTGTGTTTCAGCTGATCCAACCCCCCGGTTTTTGTCTCGAGCTGTACATGCACACGACCCGCCCTGGCTTCGATGAACCTGCGTTAGATGGGCCATAGGGAAAGGAGAGAAATACAGCAATGAATCAGGTGCCTACTGGTTGTGAAGCAGTGGCGACAGGCGTAGCCCTTCAGTTCCTGCTCACTGTCCTCGCTGTCAAAGTCATCTTCACTGGCCGAGCTCAAGTCCACTGGATAAGAACAAGGGAAGAGGAGGAAAACGGAAAAGAAAAACTCAGTGCGACGTTCAATTCCACAGAATAATAGAAGGAAATTTCCTCTTGCTTGGCTAAAATAACCATTAATAGTAACAGTTCTCACATACATTTTGTGAGCTCCTACAACCCCCATGCCTTCTACGGTCTCTATTTCCCATTTTGCAACTAGGCAAGGCCAGACCTCATCAGTCTGCAGACAAAGAATTCCAGGAATGTGCTAAGTGATACAATTTGCAAAACTTTTGATTTAGCACAGGGTACTTTTCTGATTAAGTCGTTGCTCAAATACTCTCTGTGCTGATTTAGAGAGGCTGTGTTCCAAAAAGCACAGTTTTCAAGAGAAAGGAGTTTTTTTCTCTAGAACCTGATCAAATATAAAATCCAATATTCTATAGTTAATTCTACTTTGCTAGATGCCATGGACAGCTACTGTGGTGTTTTTTCTTTTTTTTATTGTGTGTCTAGACTTCATCTTCTAAACCAGACAGGGGCTGCTGCTATGCTCTGTTAGACAGGGGCTATATTTAACCCAAGAGCTAGATGTGGGTGGAAGAAACAACGCTTACGTATAATGTACCTGTTTGAAAAATGCATTGTGATTCTTTTGGCTAAGAGGTACTACAAGGATACTACCGGATTTCCAATCCTTATTGCAAGCCTCTAAGAGTTTTAACCTGTGTCCAGCTTACATTTCAAGAACGTCACGTTCTGAAGAAATGAAGAACATGGAAAGGGCCATTTTCCTTGGTGGCAAACTGTGTATAGCAAACCAGCCCGTTACAAGGCACCATCTGAACTGCTGGAAATCTGCACACATCTCAAAAACTGTATTTTACCTCATCTTCTAAACCCAGTCAGGAGTAAAGCCTTTCTTATTAAGAGTACTGCATTTTACTAGCACCACCCCTATAAATTCACAACGTAACAGGTCTATAGAAAGCCCTGTGGCTTCTTCTGTCCACATCTTTAATGAAGAGAAGTCCTTGATGCAAGAATAGTGTTTTTCCAAATATTCCAAGAGGCTATTTTCTCATCCATGCAGGTTATAGACAGGGAAGGATTCTACAGCACTTGCCATCAGCATTTGTCATCGACTAATCACCCTTCAAATGAACGCAGGGGCCAATCCAGTAACAGTAGCCGTAAGCACTACCATAATTCCTTAGTCCTTGCAGGTGTTTAAACTCTGACACCAGGCTAGGACTTCCTTGCTTTGACTAAACTGATTTTTATTCTCATCCTGCATTTGAAGGATGGGTCCTTCCAACCACATGTGCTCTGCAGTGCTGAGTATCTTGGATTGAGATGTAGAGTCAAGATCCTCACTTCTTGTGCGCACAGAAAGCAGCAATAAAACCTATCAGCTTCAGCGAGGAGAAGCTAACAGCTCGCTCTTACTATTTCACTAATACCCCCTCCAGAATTCTCTGGTTTGCCTGCTCAACACATCCTCTACCTCCCCGCTATTAGTAAGAGTCTGCCGGTTTCTGCCTTCCACAGAGTCCCTTTTCTTTAGAAGGCATGGGAAATGTGCTGGGTTTATTCCACAGAAAGACTTCAAATTTACGTAAGGCTCTAAGGATATACATCCTTATAAGGACACCAGTTTCTGTAGCCATATGACTGCTGCTAATCGCAACCCCTTGCAATGCAGCACGTTTCACGGGCTGGGGGAAGCATTCTCTGTTCAGCCACTTCTGCTTCAGTCGCGGCCAAAGCTCTTCCAAGGTGCATTAAGCTACAGCAGTGCTGGCTGCAGCACAGTCTGCATCAAGCAGAAGGCATGGGTCACCACGGAAGGATGAAAGGGACTTGCTCCCAAAGGGATGAAGGACTTCCTTCTCTTTGCATTTTCTAATTCCCATTACCACAATAAGCCTGGAGAAAATATAACACAAACCCAAGGAAAAGCGTAGGGAAATGCAGTAGTGGGGCAATGCTTCCATCCTTACAGGATGCTTTTATGCTCAAGACCTGCAAAAAGCACTTGGTGATCAAAGATTCCCACCACATTCCAGCATAATGGTATAGGAACAGGAGAGGGCAACTGCCTGAACTCCATTTCCTTGCTTCAGTCACTCGAAGGTACGGCACCGTTACATTACTGTTGCTCCCTGCATCTAAACAAAGATAAATGCATTGCTTTTAGCTTCCACTTACAGAATTCACTGGAGGGGGGCCTGGAGGGAGTGTTGACTGGAGTGGAAGCAGTTCGAGTTTTAATTCTCCGAAACACAGCCTGTCTTCGATGCCTACGGTGGGCTCGAGAACTTGCTGCTTCAGGGGTTTTCTTCCAATAGTAATAGAAGGTGATTAGTTCTCCCTGCAAATACAGAAGGAGTATGTTAGAGGGGCATGCAAATCTGACTTGTCAGCTTTTTCCCTCCCTTTAGCTCTCTGTATGCGTGCACATGTGGTTTTGCAGGAAGGTTCCGTGATGTATTTCAGCCAGACAAAAGAATTCTTTAGATAAGACAAGGGAAAAAAAAAAAATCCTCATTATTTTTGTTGGTAGTTTTTGCAGGGGAGGAACAGAAGTTAATAAAATGCCTTCTCACTCCTCTCCTCCTCCAGCAGGAAAGAGGTTGGGCAGTGCATACCCAGCCCCTGGGAAGACGGTGCCCTCGCCTTGCGGGCAGCATCCTGCTGACACCTCTGCACAGCTCAGGGGCACCGCAGCCCGAGAGGGACCACCTTGCAGGGAGCTGTCAGAACAAGTAACTGATCACTGCTAAGAATTCTCTGGTGTTTCCAGAGAGAATAAGGATCGATTCAAACAGATATTGCCATTTTGTCAACCTGCATTCTGCATACGGATTTTTTTTTAACATATTCCCGTTTAAGAAGCTGAAAGTTAAAATCTCATTCGACAAGAAGTCTGTAACTATAACTCAACCCTACTACAGTAAATCGTGTTTTAATTTGAATATATATGCCCACATCTAAATTAATTAAGCAGTTAAAAGAGCACACCTAGAGAAATGAGTGATAATTTCACAGCATAATGAATCTGGCTTACATTCAAAAACCAGAGCAGCTGTCACTCAAACTAGCGGATGCAATGCTGAGCTGAAGAACAGCATGTGGTTTTAATCTCTTTTCTCTTGCTTTGAAACCCCATCATTTCCTGGCGACTTGTCTGCCTCTAAGGTAAAAGGTGTTGTTTCTTTCAAGTTGCAAGAGAAAAAATGGAGTTCTAACCAGACTCTTGAAAAAAAAAATAAAAAAATCAACAGCAGAACAAACATACCTCAATTGCCCACAAAAAAGGGCTTCTTTGAACTGCATTTTAATGTGATCAAATAACACACAACCTCAGCCTGCTCCCTCTGTGGGGAAATCCTGCAGCCTATACTCAGGGCAGATCACTCAAGTTAATGCTAATAAAGGCACACCCTTAATCCCAACTCTCCCAAGGGCCTCAAACAAGCAATTACAGCCATAACTAACATCTGTACCACCGAAAGACTTGAAAGACAAAAGGAGGATGTTGATCTAGACATTAACTGCTGACATTTAAGACACTTATTTTACTAGTGCCTAATTTAAAAATAGAAACACCAGAGAAAAGAACAGAACCTCAACTTTGATTTCTGCCAACAGACAGAAGAAATGCATTTTTAATCTGCACTGCTACAGACCGAGATTGATGCAACTGATTTCTAGCACAGAGATGAACAATATTCACACCAAAAGATACTTGGTGAGGAGGAAGAATAAAAGAGCAAAATGAATTGTTAATATAATTGTTGATTGCGAATGATAAAAGCCCTAACAGAAAACAGTCCAACTAAACACCAAACCACCAAACAAAAAACCAACCAAACACCAACCCCTCCCCCCCAAACCATAACAGAAAAAACACCACAACACCACTAACGACCTCACAACTCTTTCCTGAGGAGAATCTAAAACTAACAGGGGAGCAGGCTGGCGATGAGCATCCAAGCTATGGCACTGACCCCCAGCACCCTGCTCTGGTACTGCACGTTCTGCTGTACGTGTTTGCTTTAGAAATACCGTTTTACTTGGCGTCCAGTGAGTGGCTCAAAGTCCATCCGGCCCAACTGTTTGTCTAACTGAGGATGTGACCCGTGCCAGATGAAGCTCTGCAGAGTAAGCTCATGAAATGATTTCCAGAGGCAGAAAGTCTCTTGCAAATGAATCTGCCTACATTTTACCTGTACATTTGTTTATATCAAATCCAAAGTGCCAGCACGGAAGTGCCAGTCAGTAAATCCCACATCCTTATGTGAGTGAATTTATGTGTCCTCTGACATAGGGCAACAGTGGAGTGCAAACCAATTCCTTCCCATCACACAACAGGAAACGGGAACCTGTTTGAGCTCTGCCTACACACTGCAGACCCATCAGATCCCAAGGGAAGTTTAACAACATATGCACGGGCTACATCACAACCAAACTTTGAAAAAAGAAATGCTCTATACTTATAAAAAATAAATTAACTTTGTGAGACTAATGTTGTTTGTTTCCTGGGACCCTCACAAAACTTCAGTCACAACTGGCAGATAAAGATGAAATTGAAGCTTATTCAACGACTAGATCCACCCCATCTTTGAAATCTGGATACAGGGAAGGACTAGAGAATATTCTGTACTTCCAATTCATCATCAGACTGCACAGCTCCATGACTCAGTAAATGACTCAACTTTCTGACACAGACAGAGAAGTCAGAGGGAGAGGAAGCTACCCAGAGAATGTTACTGTTACACACAAGTTAAGGTTAGACATGTGCTACACTGAAAAAAACTCCATGCCAGATCTTCCTGGCTGCCTGGCTATCTAATATTATATTGTCTACCTAAGGGATTAAATGCCGGAGTGGAGTGAGCCTGGAAGGATTAGAAACAGCACAGTGGTGACTGCACGGGTGGCAGAAGCTTCAGCACAAAGGAGCAAGTCAGAAAAGCTTTGGTTCTGCTAACAAGGAGTAAAACCAGCTTCCAGCTTCACTGCGAGTGAAGTCAAATGAACTTTAATCAAACATGCATAGTGTGTGCCGCTGAAACCCATCGCACATAAATTCAGGGAACAAAAGCTGCTGCAGAAATCAATAGCCTACTGAAACATTAACACAGGCAAGCATTGATCAAAAGGCCCTTTTACAAAAGGCAGCCTTGCAAATTAGCTGCTGGTTTTGCTTGCAAGCAAACAGAAAAGCATAACCGCTGCTGACATGAATGGCCTGTAATGATCATTTTGTTCCCGGCGATCTCACCTCACCTCACCACAAGGTCTCGCAGTCAACACATCCTACATCTCTGTACTGTAATTGCGAGCAGCGTGATGAACTGAGGCAGCCTGGTGCTTGTTCGCTGGGGGAGGGCTGAGAGCAGCTGCTCTGAATTGGATTTTCTAGGTAGCAGGTCTACACCCAGGGGAACGGTCCTAACCTCACAGTCTGCAAATACCCCGCAGATCTCCTTTGAAATTTCTGTGCCAGGGACTGGGTATCGCCAGCAACACGCGCGCCGAACGCCACGCGAGCTAAAGCGGACTGAACCATCCTTCACTGTACCATTACCCTCCCCAACTGGAGTGACATCCCCCTCGGGGGTCAGCAGAGGAGGGGGTGAGGCCGCTGAGGCAACTCCTACCTGTGGCGAGGACTCTGGCTGATGGTGGATGAGAAACTCAAGGCTTTCAAGCCGAGTTCCTCAGCACGCCTCTCCCACCGCTTTCCCCCTCCTCCCTCACCCATATATTCTGCAGCTCCATCACCAAAGCTCTCCAAACCACACCACAAACCACCAGGACAGGCTTTACTAACTCTTCCATCCCCTTAGCAGGCTTCTCCCTCCTTATCAGCAGTTTTCCAATGTAAGAGACACAGCACAAGCTGCGCCCCGTGTTTGTGTTTAGCCTTGCCTTAGGTAAACAAAGGATTAACACGCTGCTGGGTTCTGGGTTTGTAGAGGTTTTGACAGCCCCGCTGCAGCAGATGCTGCTCCTACAGAAGCCAATCACACAAACACATCAACTTACCTTCAAGTACCTGTTATGGTAGAACACAGTGAGCAAACAGAGTAATTGCTGTTTAATTTCCCCAGAGCCTGGCTCTGCCAGGAATTAAAAAAAAAAAAAAAGGTAAAAAATCATGGGGGAGGGGAATATCTTCACAGTAATTAAACAGAAAAGGTAAATGACAACTCTGTTCAGTGGCTATAAACCAGCCATGGCCAACCAGGGGGGAACAAATGATCCAGCTGTGGCTTTAATGAATTCACAATCTTTCTGGAACGCATCAAGATTTTATTAAGGTAACTCAATTTAGCTAATGCTCCCTATTACTGAAATCCTGTGGTAGAAATATCATCTCCAGTGCCTCCCTCCATCACCAAATCCCCCGCCTCCAGCAGCCCTGGTCACCACAGCTGTTCAGATGCTTTCATGCCAAGGGGCACATCAAGCCCGTGGAGCCTGCACGTGCAGCGTTCAATAGCAGGAGCTCTGCGGTGCCCACCCACGGGATCAGTCCCTTCCACCACGCACATCTCGGTACCCACCCACAGGCTGCCTGCACCAGAGGCACAAACGTAAGCACATAGGCAGCATAATCAGGTGATGAATCCTCCTGAACAGCACGGGGCTGCCACAACCAACACAGAAATGGGACAGCGAATGCAGAGCATGGCACGGACGTTTCTTTTTATGAGCCTACATTCACAGAGAGAAAATCTGGAACTCATGCCTTGGTCTGAACAACCTAAAGTATGGAAAAAATGCAGCGGGGAAGAGAAAGAACAGCAGCTGTGTGCAGCTCAGGAAAGGTGAACCTGGCTCTGGGCATTTTCACAACTTCCAGCTTGGTCTCTGGGCCTCTGTCAGCTCTGACAAAGGGGTTTGCATGTGCTCTAATTAAGCAGTAAGTCTCAGCAGCTCATTTGGTAGCACTGAGTAACATCCACCTTGGGCACGCACGAAGACTGCATAATCTAAAACATTACAGAAATTTTAAGAGAGGCTTTTAAAAAGCAAGCGATGTTTTACCAACACGACATAAACCACATTAAAAATCGTGGGATGCTCTCTAAGGAATATCCCGCAGATCTCTCAGTTCTCCAGCACAGTTTAAAAGTGCAGGCATTTCATCGAGCGGTTCCTCTGGCCATTTAGTAGCTCTTGGATGGCAACGGAGCCCTCTCTCCCCACCTTCTGCCAAGAACCCTACCTGCATTTTTAGGAGAGGACTGGCTGTCCTAATGCTCATTTCCTTTCCTGCAAACAGCAAGGTAACCTGGCAGGTTTCTTTTTCTTTAATCTGAACCTCCTGGCAAAGCAAGCTGACCAAGGGGGAATCAAAAGAGGAGAGCGAAACCCAGGCTAACTCCTTGGATTTTATGCCATCAATTTCTCCTCAACACAGGAACAGTCGCAGAATTTCCTGGGAACCCAGCCGAGGCTCCATCTGTATAGTCTGGATTTCATTTTGTTGTGGAAAAAACCTGCCATCAGCTAGAGCTTTATGCTTTCTAATTGTTTCTGCCCAATGAGCACTGCTACCCTGCCTGGTCCTCTCCAGACCACAGGAAGAATGAGTTTCTATCTCCTACAAATTCCGTGCCGATGGAGCAGACAGGCCTATGACACAACAGGGCATTAGAGAATGGTGTCACTCCTGACAGCACCAAAACGAGTTTGGCACCTGAAGATTTCACTTCAAAATTCTTCAACCGGTGAGGAGACTAAAATAATTTCATTTTTCATGTTACCTAAACGCACAGATCTCTCCTGTGATCCTCCCAGGAGAATCTATTTGCTCTCCTTCACAAATAATAAAAATCAAAATCAGGTGAGCGCAAACTAAACCCAACTTCTGCAGCAAAATTATACGTGGGAAATGGAAGCGGCACGAGACACAAAGGGTGATGGAATCCCTAGCAGAAGAGAGTCAGTGACAGGGACTGCACAGCAGGAGAAAAGGAAAGAAAGACACCAGATAGGATGTAAACAATCTCTCAACTTCAAACAAACATTTCTCTGCTGTAACACAGCAACAATCATCCCACAGCATCTCCCATCTGATGAAAGTCAATGAACTGTTTCCAAATTAAGTCTCAGCACATTCTTAGAAAGTTTTATTACGTACAGAAACAAAGAGAGGGAAGATTTATAAACTGGCCAAGATCAATCCTGGGTGAGCTGTGCCATTGTACTGATTAACCTCAAACAGTGTCAACAGCTCCACCCCTGACAGGCAGTCTCTGGAATTCCTTCCGAATTCACAAGCAGGGCTCGTGGGGAAGCTTGTCCAGCCTTACTAGGCTGGTCCTCAACAGCTTTCTTTGCACCCTCAACACAAGCTGCTTTATCTTTCTGTTGGATATTCTTGTTCCATTCCTGTCACTTGACCGTAGGTTTTAGCAAACCACAGAACTCTAAACGTTACTGTCCAACGCCTGAAGACAGCACCAGTAACGTGTCTCTGCCACATCTAACTCGTAATTTTCATGTATTTCATTTGCTACCCTAATTCTTTCTTCCCCCCCCTCCATTTTTAGGGGTTCAACTACCAACATTAACTGTTCTGCAAAACAAAATGCAAAGAACGCTGGTGCAGTTTAAAGCCTCAGCCACGGTTAAAAGCTGCTGACCCTCACTCCAAGCCGCACGTTGTGCCAAAATGAAAAGAAAGCTTTTGTAATTAAGGCTTCTTCCTCCAGAGACTCCTCTTTGTTAATCAACAGAGTTCCTAATCCCCACAGGAACTGGCAGACTGTTGGCTGCATCCTTATTAATTATTAGAGCCCATCTTTAATAGTGCCGGTGACAGTTCTCCAGGAGCACGTACCCACCGCCGGCGTCACCAGGTACACCCCACAGGGAGCTCTGCTGCTTGAACAATTAAGAGGTTATCAAAATAGTGGAAGGGTTAAGAACCTGCTGGCCCCACACACATTTCTCAAGGATTTATTTTCTACTCAGCTGCCTTTTGGAACTTATCAAAATTTCCGAGGTGAGAAATCCCGATTTGCTTGACCACTTGTAACTCCATTTAACTTCTTTTCCCCTCCGCCTGTCTTCCCACACACCTCAAACCAGCCTCTGCTCAGACACAGCTGCCCAACCTGCAGCATAGAGGGGTCTCCACTCCAGCAGAGCCCAATTCTTCAGCACTGAAGTGACGTTTTCACCTGGCACAGAGTACAAACTGCTGCAGGCAGGATGTAATTTAGCCCCTGTGGAGCCAGGGCATCTCTCTTCCTATTGAGGCTCAGGCTGGCGTACATTGCAGGCTCCTTCCGACCTGCTGCTCAACAGCCATTTGTTCTCCCTAGCGAATGCAAATATTCATCCTTTTTCCCTTTTCCCTTACATCTTGATGCCCAAAGCACTGCCCCTAACAAAATGCACATGGGCCAGGTGAATGAAGCACAGCATAGCTCTGAAGAACAGAGATGAAATGCTTCTGCAAGGATGGGAGAAGTTCCTATTTTCTTGAGCCAGCAATTCTTTCATTCCATTTTATAAGCCACATCAAAGTCCTGGGGTTCACAACTGTTTCATGAAACATCTTTCACTGCCAGTCCCTTGTTAACTAGAAGTTCTCAGTATTGGAGCTCACACACCAGGACAAAAAGGAGAGTGGGATAAATACCCAGCTAAATTAAATGCAAGGTATTCAGAACAGCTTACAGAGCAGAGCTCACTGTCATCTGCACTGGATCACATCTTTTCACCTACACCTGACATCGAGAATTTAGCAGCACAATACAAGGAATAGGATTTTCTCAATGAAGGTGCCAAGCACCGATACATTATCCCTTTAACTCCACTTTCTTTTTGTACCAGCTAAATAATTAAGTTTCTTGGCTGCATATTGCTAGAGTTCAGGTGTGGGACAAATCCCATTGCATTGCTGCTGGGTACACCGCAGTTGTATCTTTCCTTCTGCCTACAATCCATCCCCTTCTCACTCCTTAAAGCAAAGGGATCGGGCGGAGGTTCACGTGGGCACGTATACAAGCGAGAAGCAAGCCATAAAGCAGTTAAAGCTACCACACTCCAACCCGTAAACATTTTTCTCTTTATCTGCCCGTCATTACATGCACAATCTTATTATCTCTGCACATCCTCAAAGCGACAGCCGTCAGGGTCACCCTATAAAATATACATCGGCAACGTTACATTTAATGACTGGAGCGAGGAGAAAAATGAAGGCTGGGAGGAGCGGAATACCCGCAGGATGTTTTAAAGGGATCATCAGTTATATCTGTGCATTTCCTGAGGTGATAATTGAATGACAGTGGCTGGGGGGAAGCCCATTTTTGAGCTTGGGAAGGAGTGTTAAGGAAAAAATGGGGGTTTTTTTTTGTACTGGCAGCATGTAATGGCTGCCAGAGAATGCAAAAGGTTCCTTCAAACACAGCAGTTCCTCGATTTTATGGATTTTATAGAGAGAATTTTATCAAGTACAATCAGCTATTCCAACCAATCAAAAAATATTGACAGGCGTGGGTAATTTCACCCCCCAATTAGGCTACTTTCTGTTGTGGCTTTGCTGTCAGCTTTAATTAGCTTCAATGACAGATCAATGTGCAGGCGCACGCATGCGCGGGATGACGGCAACGTTTTCTACGTCCACAGTTTTCCTTCAACCAAAGTAGGGAAAGTTTAATTCTGCTATTCATCGGGGAACATAATCCTCCTCCGTTTCAGAAAGGTACACATATGCTCATTTGTTTTCTGATTCTACACAACTTGCAATTATTAGAGAAGCTTTACTACTTAAAAAATATTAATTATTGCATTATGACAATTTTACAGAGCCAACCTATACTGACCAAAACATTTCCCCTGTTCTAATCACCACCTTGATTTGTTCTGTTAGGTGACTACTTCGCAGCAATAATGAAAGCTGGGATTTAAACCAAACCACTTTCAGTTAATTGTCACTTAGGATCAATACTCTGCATTCCTGCAACACTCCACTGGGTGCCCCCGGCTCCAACACCTAACTGAAGGGATGAGAGAAAATACTGACTCTCAGCTCATCGGAATGAAGGGAGGGTTCTCTCACTAGAGCATGGGAGAGGGGCAATAAAATGACCCCCATACAGTCACACTCCTCAGCAGCTAAAGCAGACAACCATTACACAGCTCAGCAAACTCCCCTCCTGTTCCGCTGGAAGTTTACACAGGGTAAGATGGATGACATTTTACTGCTCTGGAAAGAGTGTTTTAAATGGTTCAGTGCTTACACCTTGCAATGCGAGTTCCTGGCTCAACTTACCTGAGAAAACACTGGCCTCTAACGCTGACCAAAGAAGTTTCTGGCTAGCTTTATAGCTCCAGTTGAAGAGTCATCCCATTAGTCTATGGGTGGGCAAGTGTTTCAGGTCAAACCAGACTGCATCATTCAACACTTCTGGGGGATCTGGCCTGGAAAAAACCTCCCATCTTCAAGTCACAGAATCACAGAATCATTTTCTTTGGAAGAGACCTGTAAGACAATCAAGTCCAACCCTTCCCCCAGCACTGCCAGGGCACCACTGACCCCGGTCCCTCAGCTCCACAGCTCCAGGGCTTTGAAACCCCTCCAGGGATGGGGACTCTACCCCTGCCCTGGGCAGCCTGGGCCATGCCTGGATAACCCTTTTGGGGAAGAAGTTTTTCCTAACATCCACCTACACCTCCCCTGGTGCAACTCGAGCCTGTTCCTGCATCTCTGTAATATTCCAGTGTGTAAATCCTACAGCATTTTAGGGGCCACCGAGGGCTGTCCCCTGTTCATTGTAGCTGGTACTTCTGCTTATCCCTTGTATGGAGCTGTATCTCCCACCTTCCCCAGGTTAAGTCAGCACATACTATACTGACAGGTTTCAAAACAAATCTGATCCTTGCCATATTTTATTCTGGAATCTGATGCCATTCTCGATAGGAGTTCATTCCCACGAGCCCAGATAGGTGTGGGTTTTTCCCCCCCCCCCCTTTATTCCTTTGGAGAGTGAGATTAAAAGCACAGATCACTGGCTGTGCTCTGCTGTCCCAGCCCCATTCCTTCCCTGCGCCAGCAGTGGTCCCTGAGAAGATCCACCACAAAACCAAGGCAACAAAACCTACTCCAATAAATAAACAAATGGCAATTCTGCAAGTGTGACCACATTTTCCTGTTTTAATAGGGGGAAAAAAAAAGAAAAAAGAGCTGAAAGCAAAGTAAATTAGCCCTTTGTTTCTCGAACGTCACATTCTGTAACTGCTTTTATTAAAACATAGAAATAAGAATCGAAGGACCACTTGAACACAACTTCCCCACTAGCAGGACGGTTTCAGGCTGCTGCTGTGTCTGCGCTGACCTGCATTCCACACTCAGCCTAACAGATGGTTTAGGTTTTCCCAACACATCTGTGACGAATCACACAAAGCCTGGCTTGTCAAACGTCTGCATTATCTCCCTGACACACAGCTTCCTCCCTCTGCACCTCACCACCTATAGGGGAGCTCTTGAGTTTTCATCCTTTATTATGGTCCCTTTAAAAACCACCGGCTTTCAGAAAATACCGAAAAGTACCCAGGAGGCAACAAACCTGCTAAAATAATCCTCCCTGCTAATGAGGAGCGGGAAGATGAAATCACCTGCAAACAGAAAAATGTGCCGTCCCTTTTTTATTGCAGCTATCCTCAAAATCCTCAACTGGTTCTTCCGTGATGAACACCATCCAAACTGCTGGTTCCACGCTGAAGACAGACACAATCTGACCTCTTCAGAAAAAGCTCTACCCCAGGATGCCTAGCACCCGAAGAAGCCGGATGGAGGTAGAAAGCCACCCCGTTTACACAAACACGGGTTGAAGGAGGACGGGTTCCTGCTCCTCTGTTCAATCTGAGTTCTGGACAAAGCAATGAACTTAGAAACCAAAACTCTCAGACAGACACCAGTGTCATTAAGCCTTGATTTTAACCAGACGCAGTTTCTCTCAGCTCTGATCTCTGAACAGCTGGTTTCCTTTTACTGTTCTCCAAGAACGTTTCTCTAAAGCAGTAGATTTTCCAGATTAAGTGCGGAGGGTTGCGGGGTACTTCAGTGTTTTCCTGTTTATCAGAGCAATACATGAGAAGAGGGATATTGAAGCAGGACACCAAGCAACCCCCCCACCCCCTCAAACCACCAAAGAACTGCCACGTAAGCTGCTTATCCCTCAGTTATTGTTGCTTCCCTCCAGTCTCAAATTCTTTCTGTCAGGAAAAAATCCTCAGCAAGCAAAATTTAACTAATAGACAATGGTGAGAGTTGTAAAGCAGTATTAGAAGGACCAGTTCATTGTAGCTTACTATAATACCTATACAGTGAGCTCCAAAGTGAAAGAAATTGCTAATTCTTTACAGTTCTGTTGTGCCTTGGTGTCTCTGGCAAGCATCAATCCCAGCTACTCTTGGAAAGTGAATTTGATCCCCACTTTACAATTAGGAATAAGAACAAAAAAAAAGCCACCAGTAATTTGGGGCACGACTTCAGGCTCTGACTCCTGAGGTCTTGCAAATGATACTACAGTGAGTTCAGGGATGAAATCAGGCTGCTGCCATTAATCCTGCCCTCCCTGCACATGGCCCACATCCACAGCAAGGGCGTCAGGACAGGTCACACGGCTGCCATGGCTCCTTCTACAGAGTGCACTGACTCAAAATGTCGCCGACTCTGGTTTACACTGTCGACTGCAGTGAAAGAGCAGGCTCATTTTCACCTTTCTGTCATGCCCATGGCAGGGATGCTAACCTCTGACAGAACCACCACGTAAGCAGGAGGGAAAAGAAGTGTGATGGAACAAGGAAGGTAAGGCAAGGGTAATTTTTATCAACCCCAAATCAACTGCCACTCAGAACCAGAGATCTCAGAGACAGGGGTAAAATCCAAGAGCTCTGATTCGCGTCACCAGGCAAGCTAACCTTCTAATAGCCAATTCTCACAAGCTGATTCTGCCCCGCTGGATGACACAGAGCAGCTGCAGCATTAGAAAAGGCACCTTCATCCGTCTGGCTCTGCACAACCCCTATGACACAGACCTGCAGCTCCGCGGGCAGTTATCCACCAGGGAGATGGAAGAGCCATTAAAGCAAAAGGGCAGTATTGGCAAAAGAACAAATGGCTATAGACTTTACGAGCTTTAATATGAAGTTTGATCCGTTCATGAAAGGGATTTGAGAGATGGTTGCCTGTGCCAACAGAATTTTAGATCCAGCAACCCCCCCAGGCCTGTTCCCACCCTGCATTCTTATGCCAGAGGAAAAAGCAGCGCAGACCCCAGGAAATCTGTCAAGCAAGGGCACTGACCTATTAGACAGCCAGCCTGCCACTTACGTGGCACTTTCCTTACAACACTCTAACGAGCTCATTCTAGAGCTGAAACACTTTTCACTTTTCTCCACTTTTCACTTTACTACGCAAAAAAAAGCTCCATTCCCTCATGTGAGCAAAGTCAGTGCCTCTTCACACAGGTATTAGGCTTGTATTGTCGAGCCATCTGCCTTCCCGAGTTCTACAAGTGGGATTGAGACCTCCTGAAGATTCAGATGACGACTGCTTTGCTGTACTGCTTTCTTAGATATGCAAATCTGTACACCCAATTCTTCTGCCCGATGCTTGACAGCTCCTGCCACACCACAGGCAGCCGGGGCCTGCACTCTCACCCACCCAGCCCTGCGTTGCACAGACCTGCTCCTCATGCCCAGCTTATAACCACTGAAGAGTCTCATTCCAGTCCTATCAATAAGAGCTCAGAAATTCCTTCCTGCTAGGGTTAGGCTATGGCAATATGCCTCGGAAACAGAGTCTGACTGATCAGGTATTCCAAACACACGGAGTATCACACCGTTTATTCCCTACTACCATGTCTAACAGTCACAGCATGCTGATGTCTACCACTAGGCAGCATGAGTGATCATTTTAATTAGTGGCTTGTATTCAACACGGCAACCAAGGTGTCAGAAACCAGAAAAGAACCGCTTAGAATTGAGAACTTCAAAACAAGAAGAAAAAAGGAGGTTATATCAATACTTGTTGGCTTCCTTCGAGGGAAAGTGAAGCCTCCTAGTACGCGTTTATCCTTGCGTGCCTCTTCAAAGGATACTCCATTATTACCTGAGAAGCTGGAGCCACAGAGTTTTGGAAACTGTTGGAATATGGATCTTCCTCTGTACATTTACAGAGGGCAACCTGCACTATTTGCAAACAGAACTGCTCACAGAAGCATCCTGTGCTTTCAACAGGACACTTCCAACCCTATCAGCCACCAAAATTCCCTGTTATTTAGTTATCTTTTTTTCCTACAACCCTTGCTTTTCTGGAATCCTCTGTCCTCTTTGACTCCTTCTTAATGGTGACTGCAGGTTTGTCAAGAAGTGCCACTTTCAAACCAGCCCTCTGCCTAATTTTTATCTACTGTGATACCACACAGGAGGCTCTATCTGGAGACAGATGCATTTGCATTGCGAATCTGAAGAGGCACTACAGGCAGAATTTAAACACACACCCCCCAAATAAATAAGTAAATAAAGTCAGCAGTACCAAACAGAACTGCAACTGTACATTTAACCTTGACCCACATACTTTAGAGGGAGGTTATATTGTAAGCAAAGACTTCCAGCCTTAACTCTGTGTGCAACAATGCTTTCATTTCTAGTGATCAGCTATAAAACCAGCATGATTATGTGAGCACAAATCAAAGTGAAGTAAAAACCAGTTTTAAGTGGCTACACACTGAAGATAGTTGAAGAATTTGCTCCCTTGAAAGAATCTAAGAACTGATTTATCACCCTGCAAACCACCCAACCTGTGGCTCTAGACACAGCAACACCAGCTTTCTTCTGTTCTTAAGCTGCATTACATTTTGGATTTGGTTTACTACAGCAAAATATTATGCTATAAATAAATTATTCAGGAAGATGCAGAGACCAAATGACACAACTCAGCACTGAAAAAAGCCGCTTGAGAAGGATGCTTGGTGTGTTGACTTCACTGCTGCCTCTAAGTTTGGGACCTGGAATACTGAAAGTCTATTTGGTGGGGCCACATTCTCTTTCTGCCTTCGAACTGTGGAAGATTTCCATTTGAGAAACAAGATCAGTGTTTAACACAGTGCTTGGGCTCGAGGCCAAGTTCAGCAAACAACCACATGTAGGGCACATGTTAACGCTTCCTGCAGACATGGAATACTTGTAGCTTCTGTGAAGGGATTCTCTGTATCCCCATCACATCAACCCTGTAGCAAAAAGGCCAGCTTAGAAAGGCCATGTCGACATCCTATGACAAATCATTCTGGGAATCCTCCAGCTCCTATCTTTTTCCTTTCCCTGTCCACCCCAGCCCTTTCAAAACCTGTCCTGCAACCAAGCTTGGGAGTGATCTCGCTGCATCTTACGGGGTTTTATCTCCAGAGCACCTGTACAGAAAAGGCTGAGCTATTATCCCATTTCACAGAACCTGGAGAGGCACCACAGTCAAGCCATGCAGGCCTTCTGAATGAGCATCCCCCTCCTCAGAAGAAAGCTGTTGCTCACCCAAATACCACACTCTCCTTCCTCCCCCCAGAAGAGACTCGAGAGACAAAGCACCAAGACGGGTTTTCTCTAACTCATGTTTCCCTATCCCATCAAACCCACGCTACTGTCAAGTGGTCTCATAACTGAAGCCATTTGAATTGTCAGATCCACGAGCAAAGCTATTTCTGTGGCTCACTAGCTGTATTTCACTCTGGTTTGGTTACTCACTTGGCTTAGAAAAATGTGCAACACCGTGACCCCCAGACACCCAGGAGGGCCCGGAACAGGTGAACAGCCTCCAACTTCCCAGCACCAAGGCATTCAGAAAGCACCCTTCACAGAATTCCTCCAAAATGCTTCAAAAGCTAACACAGGAAACCTCCCACAGAAGAGCTTTTAATCTATTACAGGATTTAATTAACAGGCACACTGTTTCTGTTCAGCAAAGATGCAGATACCTGCAACTTATTCTGTCAGCGTCTGCATCTCCGAGGGGTTGTATCCCACAGCCAACAGATCCCCTGGGGAGTAAGAAAGCAGAGCTGCCAGGAACTCAGCAGCCTTCAAGCAACAACATCAACATCAATTATTACAGACACAAGGCAAAATAATACAGAGACAACAAAGCTTTGCCAGCATCTAACTTTCTTTCCTGCTGCCCTTCAAGAACACTTCTAATGAAATAAAATAGAAATCCCTGCAGATGAAGGTGACCTTGGGAAGTGGGGGAGAAGAGGAATAAAAGCGGATTGATGATCTTGGGAAACTGCCCGGCACCCAACAGACCAGCTCCTCTCCCAGTCCTGTCTTTCCACCTGGTAACAACCATTCAGAGACAGGTCTAATTAAGTGTCAGAGTAAACAGGATCTATCAATGTCCACCCACGAGCTGTGTTTTGTCCCTGCACTGCTCAGTCTGTGAAGACTTCCAACTACAGACATTAAGCCAATTGAAGAAACTACCTGTTAACAGCCTTCCTTCGGCCAGCACGGTACTACAACTGCAACAGAGCTGCAGAGCTGGAAGATGATTAACAGAGTATTTGGGAAGTTACACAATGGATTCTCTTCAGCTTTGAAGAAGAGATGATACATTCCCGAGAGAGACTGAAGCAAGAATATCCAAAAAAAATCAGGAGCCCAAAGAAATTCTTATTCCTAAGATAAAAAGTCCCTGCCAGGCTGGGTGTTTTGTGGTTTTGTTTTGGTTTTTATTTTCCTCATTTTGATGTGACCTTTATGGAACAAGAAACCACGATGGAACAGTGCAGCAGAAAGGCTGTTTATCTACAGCCTGCAGGATCCATCCACATTTTCATCTCGGAGATGACAACTAAAGCAATCAAACATTATATGAAACTCAGTTTAAATAAGTTCCCATATCTTTTCCACCTAAGTTCCCTTGAAAAGGTCAAAGCAGAACTTCAGTAATTCAAAAAAAAACCAACCCAAAACCGAGCAACTAATTTGGCACAGACATAAATATATGAAACTAGCTCTTTGGTGGTGATTCACCTGAATTTGTTACATGCTAATAAACCGCTGAAGCACTGAAAACTTCTACAATCACAATTTCTAAATGCCAGCACGTTGGGTGGTTTAGTCACGTCTCAAGACAGTGTAAATGTGGGACAAGGGTATAAAGGAGCGCTCGGATGAGGGGGGAAAATGGCAGGGCAGTTTTTAGTTGAACACTTAATCCCATTGATTTGTCTTCTGCAGCACTATTAATGTGCTCCGTGGAAAAATCTTCAGAAGAAGAGAATGGGGCAAATGGGGTCATTTGTAACAACCACAAACAGCAGCTTACGACCTCCATTTGTCACTCTGCAGTAGACAGACACCTGGTAAATAAAACTTCCTGAAAGTGTATGAATTATTTCCAAGCATACCTTGGGTTAAAACTTGCTGCTAGTCCAAATGACTTTAACTTCCTCCTTTTTCATCCTTTAGGTGAAAACCACTTGAATCATTTTTGAAAGGCTCACAAGTTTAAGAAACGCAGATTTCTCGGAAACAAAAACATTACTCACTTAAAAAGAATATAAATAAGTAAAGACAGGGAGGAGAGCTTTACATCCACGGTGAACAGACATTCTTTTTAGAAGGGCTTATGCTCCTAACAAAAGAATGTTCTAAAGCCAGGCAACAATAACAAAAAAAATTATTTAATAATTCTATTACATCAAATGCCACAGGATAAGAACAGGAACTATTAAATCAATACATCTTCAGAGGGGACTGGAGGCCTTTGTCCGTGTCACTTCATCATAACAAGGTGAAAGTCCACTGATACAACCCACAGAGTTATTCTACTTACTGGATCTGCTTTCGCAGGGGGAGTGGGGATAAATGTGTTTTTCATACGCGCCCAGAGCGTGCGAGGTTTATGGCACTTTGTTAATCGCATCTGAATCTGCAAGCCATGAAATTCTGAAGAAGAAAACCAGGCTCCAAACTAAAAAACCCACTTCTGTAAATTATGTTCTTCCAGTATCTAAACCATGACAGGTATTACCCTAAGACGATGACAGGAAACCCACGCAGAAAGCGTAGTCTGTGTGACATGAAAACTGCCCAGAAGTCAGCCAAGCTCTAGTGAAGCACAACAACCACATGTGCAGATTGCTGCTACACAAACTAGCAAGTACCGGATCTCTGATGAGGTCACGAGGCTGACATCACACGTCCTCTCCTACGCAGACTGGCAGTAAATGGGTCTTTGGGCTCTCAGGAATGAGCAAAACCTTTGAAAATGGCAAAAATCACCCCCTCCCTTCCCTTGGGCTGCCCACCAGAAAAGATAAATCCACTGCACATCTGCCTCATTTGATCTTAACCCTAGAGGCCAAAAAGAAACTTCAGGGAAGGAAAGAGGAACAGATGGAAGGTAAGAGTGGTAGGGCTGCAGGAACAAGGATGTCTGCATCGTTCAGTGGGGTTGCTTTTGGGGAGGTGGTGGTTCATTGTTGGGTTCTTTTTCTTTGTTTTATTTGTTTGCTGGGGATGTGGCTTGATTTATTTCTCCAGTTGCCTCTCACCGCACTTCAGGTAATGAAACACTTGAGCTTTGGCAAAGATCTCCTCCTCAGCCAGTAAAACAAAACAGAACAACAAGCAACC